>BLSH010053187.1:3187045-3199847 GCA_018402905.1 Glandirana rugosa | reverse complement strand
GGGGGGGGGGGGGGGGTGTTGAGGCCAGCTTCCCCACGGCTGCATGGAGATGTGCTGGATCTTGCGGAGGAGTTCTGTCCTCCTCTCTGTTTCTCTGTTGCTGACTGCTGAGACAAGGCAGTGGCGGAGATGAGTGCGGCGCCGCAGCTGCAGCAGAGTAGCTAGGGTCACATGAAATGGCCTGGCGGGCAGGAATCGGCCCATGGGCTTTGTGTTTGTCACATGTGCCCTAGAAAATCAGGTTCTTGCCAAAAAGTCACATTTTTATAGCCGTTCATTTCTTTCCATAAAATGAAATTCTGTATATTTGCTCCCGGTGAATATTATTTCCCTGTGTTGACCATAAGAACCTCCAATGTATCATATAGTAAACTATCACTACTCCATCAAGTAATAAATGAATGAGTGTTGGGTCAGGTTAGGCTTGTTTTTATGCTTACCATTATTAAACAAGCCAAACATTTATTGTACTTTATGTTTAAATGAATTCTTTGGGTTTCATTACATAAAGCAGCATCAGATCCAATACACATAGTGGCTAGAATGGGATTGCGTAGTGATTCAATTTAGCTTTAGAGCTGCACTAGAAAATTGCAAACAGACCTGAAATATTTTCTTTCTCTCATTTTGTACTTTCAGGCAAAGCCAGCCAAGAGAGGTTCTGCAACGGCGTCTTTTGGAGATCTTGAAAAAGTAAATGAAATTGTATCAAAGTCTAAGAAAGATGAAAGCTAAACAGACCGCTTTTCCCAATATCATTTCTGAGCTGGATAATAGAAAAGGCTTTTACAATAAATGTTTTGTGAAATTCACTCTCCTAAATATTTGAGTTTTATTGTTCGCATGAGATATTGTTGTGCTATGATTTCTTCTTAAGGGATATCTAAGCCCAAGAACAAAAAATGGTAATATATTGCAGCTTACTGGTCCTTAGTTGTGGTGGCTGCATTTGTTTTCATTTTCTGGGCTGATTTTTCAGCAAGTACAGAAAATACTGGATGATCTTTCCCGTTTTCTTGCTACTGAAACTTCAGTGGAAATTATTCCACAAAGAATATCCTCTTCCTTCCAAGCTATCTTTTATAAACTAGAAATTGCCCCACCCTCATGTAATAGAAATTAAGGCTCCATGCACACTGTATCTGATAAACGACTGTTTTTGGTCGTTTTGGCGTTTTTTTTAACAGCCCAAAAATGCCACTTTATGTTATCCTATGTGTCCATGCTCACATGGACGTTAATTGTCGTTGATCAGCAGTGGCGTTTTTGGGCTGTTATCTGAACGCCCTGAATTGGCGTTCAAAAGTCGTTCTTTTGACCACAAAAAACGCCGGACGCCGATAAACCCTCATAAACGCCTGTTTTTTGCAGTCAATGGAAGCTAATGAAGAAAAAAAAAAACGCTGACGCCGATAAACGCCGGTAAAAAAGAACGTTTTGTAAGCAGCGTCTCCTGCCCGATGCAGAGAGAGCCCAGATAGCGTCCAGTGTGCATGGAGCCTGAAAGAGGAAGATGCATTTGTATTCCAAATGAAGATAACATCCTACAGTGACAGCTATGGCTCCTTTCACAGATACAGTGGAGTATGTAAGCATAGCCACCCTAGGGTAGGAAGTGTGTTATTCACAGGATTACCAGGTGAAAATATACAAAAAAGAGACAGAGAAATAAAACTCATGCAGCTACCACATCTAAGGCTGGTAAGGTGAAACTTATTTATTTTTTTGTTCTTGGTTTTATATGCACTTTAACCCCTTGCCGACCGCCGATCGGCATCTGACGGCGACAAGGTGGCTGGTGAGTGCAAATCGCCGTCATATGACGGCGGCCGCGAGACTGAGCCTAGTGAGCGCGCACGCGCCGCCGGAGGCGCGCCCGCGCGCTCACTGTGTTCGGGGAGGGCCAGGGAGCGGGTGCGGCGGCTTCGATTGCCCCTGGCTACCCGCGATGGCCCCCCCGGAGCGAAGGAACGGAGGTCCGTGTATGTAAACACGGACCTCCGTTCTGTGAAGGGGGAAGGGCTGTGATCACAGCCTTCCTGTATACGGAGGCTGTGACCACTTCCCTTCCCCAGCTAGGGCAGTCCCCACACACTGAGAACACGCCCAGGGAACACTGTTAACCCTTAGAGCGCCCCCTGCAGGTTAACCCCTTCACTGCCAATGGCATTTACACAGTAATCAGTGCATTTTTATAGCACTGATCGCTGTATAAATGCCAATGGTCCCAAAAAAGTGTCAAAATGGTCCGACATGTCCGCTGAAATATCGCAGTACCGCTAAAAATCGCAGATCGCCGCCATTACTAGTAAAAAAAAATAAATAAATAAAAACCCCAAAAATGAATTCTCATCATCCGTAAATGCGACCACTTTTGCGCAAACCAATCAATGAACGCCGATTGTGATTTTTTTTATCACAAATATGAGGAAGAATATAAATCGGCCAAAACCGATGAAAAAAATGTTTTTGTATATTTTTTTTTTGGATTTGTATTTTAGCAAAAAGTAAGAAATTTGGGTTTTTTTGCAAAATTGTCGCTTTTGTTTATAGCGGCGATCAGAAATGACGCAGTGGTGATCAAATACCACCAAAAGAAAGTTCTATTTGTGGGAAAAAAAGGACACAAATTTCGTTTGGGTACAACGTCGCACGACCGCGCAATTGTCAGTTAAAGCGAGGCAGTGCCGAATCGCAAAAAGGGCTCCGGTCCTAAAGCTGGAAATCCTTCCGGGGCTGAAGTGGTTAAAATGTCACTAAACCCACATCATAAAAAGCTATTAATAAATTATCTATTACATGCTGTTCATACTCAGTCAGTCATTATGAGATACATTTTCTGTATTCTGCAAAAAACCTGGTTGATCCTGCTGCTCTCTATCTCCCCCTTCTGTTCAGGTCTTCAGTTCAGCTAGGGATTTTGCAGCTGTGGTGGCAACTCTGCACATGCTCAGTTTTCAGTAAGTTTCTATGATAAACATTTCCTCCCCATCACATCTAAGCAGCCCATGTACATATAGGGGATGATTTACTAACACTAAAGCGTGCAAAATCTGGTGCAGCTGCACATGGTAGCCAATCCGCTTCTAACTTGTTCAATCAAGCTTTGACAACAAATCCTGGACACTGCTTGGTTTCTTTGCAGAGCTGCACCAGATTTTGCACTTTTCAGCTTTAGTAAATCAACCCCATAGAGTCGCACATGTGGGCATATACACAGTGGTAAATGATAGCGCACTTCTCCCTCTTCCTCTTTGCCCACTAACAGCTAAACACAATGGGGGCGGGATATTACATGTGGATTAATAGAGGCTTCACTTTCCTGTTATTCTAAGAAACAGGTTGGACGGGCGTGACACAGCCTGTGACTGGCAAAAATCCACCCACACTGTGTTTTTGCCAAAAAATAATAACGTTTTGGTTTCAAATATTTGTATGACGATTTAAAGCAGTTTATTGATATTAATTATTTATTTTTATTCTGTATTGAAAAGGCTGTTTTTATCTTTTTGAACATGTGACCAGCAGCAGAGGACTAGAAGCTCCTCCTGCCACTGTTTCCCTGCAGAAAGGCTGGGAAAGAGCTGGGTCATGTGACAGCTATATATTGATTAGGAAAAGGGTATTTTTTTAAATTAAAATAATTACAGTGCCATCTTCCACATACAGAAATTGAAGGGACACTGTAAATAGTGTGTGTTCAGTATCACTTTAAGGCCACATAGAACTGTGCATCATTTTGAAGTTCATTTCATTAAAGTGTGTAACAAGCTGATAATCTCTCTTAAGAGGTAAATGGTCGATTTCCCTGATAGTTCATCCTTTGGCATCCTCTCACCTGGGTAGGGCACACTAGTTCTAGGTGCCTCTACCCTGACAACATGCCTATGATGTGATTGTGGTTCAAAATACTTCATTAGAACCCAAGCAAATTATTTCCTGGGAACTTTGGTATCCTGCCTGTTCCCCATCTTGTTACTCCTGTTTGGCACCAACCTGTCCTTGGACTCTCTGATTGATTACCTTTGGCCTGTATTCTTGACTACGCCTGTCTGCCACCTGCCTTGAGCCTTCTACCTCGTTCCCTGACTACCTCTGTCAGCCAACAAAACTTAAAACTGAACTTTAACCATAGCAATTTGATAAAAATGAATGTTCTTTAGTAAGGAACATACAGTTGTACTCATAAGTTTACATACCCTGGCAGAATTTATGATTTCTTGGTCATTTTTCAGAGAATATGAATAACGAAAAAAACATTTCTTTCACTCATGGTTAGTGTTTGGCTGAAGCCATTTATTATTCAACTGTGTTTACTCTTTTTAAATCATAATGACAACAGAAACTACCCAAATGACCCTGATCAAAAGTTTACATACCCCAGTTCTTAATACCGTGCATTGCCCCCTTTAACATCAATGACAGCTTGAAATCTTTTGTGGTATTTGTGGATGAGGTTCTTTATCTTCTCAGATGGTAAAGTTGCCCATTCCTCTTGGCAAAAAGCCTCCAGTTTCTGGAAATTCTTGGGCTGTCTTGCATGAACTGCACATTTGAGATCTCCCCAGAGTGGCTCAATGATATTGAGGTCAGGAGACTGAGATGGCTACTCCAGAACCTTCACTTTATTCTGCTGTAGCCAATGACAGGTCGACTTGGCCTTGTGTGTTGGATCATTGTCATATTGGAATGTCCAAGTACATCCCATGCGCAGCTTCCTGGCTGATGAATGCAAATGTTCCTCCAGTATTTTTTTAACATACTGCATTCATCTTGCCATCAATTTTGACCAAATTTTCTGTGCCTTTGTAGCTCACACATCCCCAAAACATCAGCGATCCACCTCCGTGTTTCACAGGCCTTGTTGACTCCTCTCCAAATGAAGTGTTTATGGTTGTGGCCAAAAAGCTCAATGTTGGTCTCATCACTCCAAATGACTTTGTGCCAGAAGGTTTGAGGCTTGTCTCTGTGCTGTTTGGCGTATTGTAAGCGGGATACTATGTGGCATTTGCGTAGTAATGGCTTTCTTCTGGCGACTCGACCATGCAGCCCATCTTTCTTCAACTACCTCCTTATTGTGCATCTTGAAACAGCCACACCACATGTTTTCAGAGAGTCCTGAAGTTATTTTTGGGTTTTTCTTTGCATCCTGAACAATTTTCCTGGCAATTGTGGCTGACATTTTAGTTGGTCTACCTGACCATGGTTTGGTTTCAACAGAACTCCTCATTTTCCACTTCTTGAGTTTGAACACTGCTGATTGGCATTCTCAATTCCTTGGATATCTTTTATATCCCCTTCCTGTTTTATACAGTTTAACCTTTTCCCACAGATCTTTTGACATTATTTTGCTTTCCCCATGGCTCAGAATGCAGAAATGTCAGTGCAGCACTGGGTGAAAGATGCAAGGGTCTGTCAGGAGTCCAGAAACTCATTGACCTTTTACACACACACTAATTATGAACAAACAGATCACGAGTGAGGATGGTTACCTTTTATAGCCATTCAAACCCCTTTGTGTCAACTTGTGTGCATGTTATCAGGCCAAAATCACCAGGGTATGTAAACTTTTGATCAGGTTCATTTGGGTAGTTTCTGTTGTCATTATGATTCAAAAAGAGTAAACACTCTGATAATAAATAGCTTCAGCAAAACACTAACCATGAGTGAAAGAAATGTTTTTGTATTATCGTTCATATTCTCTGAAACATGACCAAGAAATCATAAATTCTGCCAGGGTATGTAAACTTATGAGCACAACTGTACATTCCACATTAATCATTTTATTACCAAAATTAGTGTGTGCTGTAAATTGCCTCCAGCATTGCTCTTGATTCATTTCTTGCTAGAGGAGGCCATTTTGTTGAAGCCCAGAGCCCCTGAACAGTAGTAAATATAAGCAAATGCACCCAAACTAGGTTAATGACTACTATTTTTGTCGAAGACCCACCAGCTTCCGTCTACTTTAGGCAATCTCTCAGCTTTTCTTGTTGGCACAGTGAAGAGATACATATGACACATGATTAAGTAATGTCACTTTCGGGTATTTTGAAGAGAGTGCGGATAACTGCCCTTTGGCAGCCAGCCAGGTAGTATGGGCATCATGACCGAGGACACTCATAACTCTGTTCAACCCACGCATTGGCATGCCTGAAAAAAATTTGCCAAATCCAATAAGGAAATGTTATTTTCTCATTTTACCTCCATAGAATTCACCCTTGTAAGTTTTGTTTTATTTTTTAGCATCCATCCTTTTAAACGTTTCCAACTAAAAGTATATTATTTCTAAGAGTAGACTGATAAAAAGTACTACACAGGATTTTTAAAGATGCATTATTAGCCAATTTATGCATCACATAGGCATCACACTCACAATTTTATGATGACCCTTTTGAATTCTAGATGCTTGAAGACGTTTCAAGAGTAAAATGGTGCAATTTACTATAACTAGACCGTTTTTTTTATATATTCACTGAACAGCACATGCATTTCCCAATGACAAATGACCCCGTGACCATCTAAATATTGGTGAATTGAGTCATGCGTTATTTTACAACTGTGTTAGCAAACTGCATTCAAGAGTTTTATGTCCTTAAAATTTACTGCTTTGCTACGACAAAGCAGAAGGTAACTGTTGGCTCACATCAATTCTGATGAAAGGCTCCAAGAAGGGCTGTTGGTTTGTGTTATATATGTCATTGGGCACCTTCACTCGTTTTCATGGACTAAAACTACTGCAAAAATTGGCTTATTTGAAGGATTTTTAATCAAATCCTCTCTTGAACCTCATGTACATTGTCCTCTTTATTCCTTTCTGTGTTTGCCTAGCCTAGGGCAGGCATATCGGGATCCATCTCCAGTAGAGAAATAGGATTAGGTGAAGACATATGACATTTTTAAAGTGACATGTCATACTTACCTGCTCTGTGCAGGAGTTTTGCACAGAGAAGCACTGCCCCCTTTCTTCCCTCATTGGCTCACTGGCTGTGATTTACAGCAGCGGGAGTCAATGGCTCCCAATACTGTCTCAGCCAATGAGGAGGGAGAGTTCTTGGGAACAGACGCTCTCCTGCACATCTCTGAATCGCGATATGGCTCAGGTACGTATTATGGGGGCTGCTGCACAGAGAAGGTTTTTTATCTTCATGCATAGAATAACAAAAGAATAGGAAGGTGTGCACACCTAGTGCAGCACCAGAGACAATTTAATACGTTTTTAAAAGGTTTACAAGTGGATACTCACAAAGTAGCATCTCTCAAAAAGCCATAAAAACACTGCATGGTACAAGGTGGAACACAGCAAAGGGTAAAAGTTGACGCGTTTCAGGGGCGTACCCTCTTCCTCAGAGCTAAGCTGCAGCCCCAGAGCAAGAGTAATTGTTTCTGTTTCCCAGAGTGCTTTAACCAATCTCTTAGTCCCTTAACCAGGGTGAGAGTATTTTCAAATGGAGAAGTTAACCACTTCAGCCCCGGAAGGATTTCCCAGGTTAGGACCAGAGCACTTTTTGTGATTCGGCACTGTGCTGCTTTAACTGACAATTGCGCGGTCGTGCGACTTTGTACCCAAACGAAATTTGCGGCCTTTTTTCCCCACAAATAGAGCTTTCTTTTGGTGGTATTTGATCACCTCTGTGTCATTTCTGATTACCGCTATAAACAAGAAGAGCGACAATTTTGCAAAAAAAAAATGTTTTTCTTACTTTTTGCTAAAATCCCAAAAAAATATATAAAAAAAATTTTTTTTTTCATCGGTTTTGGCCGGTTAATATTCTTCCTCATATTTTTGGTAAAAAAAATCGCAAGCGGTGTTTATTGATTGGTTTGCGCAAAAGTGGCCGCGTTTGTGGATGATGGGAATTAATTTCTGGGGTTTTTATTTTTTTCATTTTTTACTAGTAATGGTGGCGATCTGCGATTTTTAGCGGTACTGCGATATTGGGGCAGACATGTCGGACCATTTTGACACTTGGGATCAATAACTTGGGATCAATAACATTTATACAGCGATCAGAAATTTAAATGTCCACTGATTACTGTATCAATGTCACTGGCGTTGAAGGGGTTAACCTGCAGGGTGTAGTGAAGGGGTTAACTGTGTTCCCTGGGCGTGTTCTAACTGTGGGGGGGGCTGGGCTACCATGGGCATAAGAGATCTAACTGATCCCAGTGACAGGGAACAGTAGATCTCCTATGCCCCCACTAACAGAGCGGGGAACCGCCGTGTTTACATCGGCGGTTCACCGTTCTATGGCTGTGGCCGCTTATCGCGGCCCGCCGGCGGACATCGGGTCCGCCCGAGCCGTGGGCACACTCCTCAGGAGTATGGCGCGTGTGCGCCCCCTAGCGGCCACCCGCAGATCGCCTCTTTTTTACGGCGATTCATGGGACACGTCCACACTGCCTCCGTGAATATAGGGTAGGCAGTGTGGAATTGGTTAATAACAGCAGCCTCCATACTTTTTTATCATTTTCTTTCAGGAGCAAGCGTGGAAGATGTGATTTTACTGTGCTCCATCGGCCTGCTAATGGCATTAATGCACAAAGTACTGAGTGCTACATACTAGCAAGCACTTGAGAAGAACTAATTATGAAAATTATCAGTATAAATAAGAAAATACTGGTGCTAAGTGTCATTACCTAAAAATATAATCTTTATGAAATTAATATGCAGGCAAATTGAGCTGATGTGTGAGATTTGTTTACTACATAAAATATACATTAACTGCTGGTATAATATAGAGGCAGTTTCCTCGTGTTTATGCTAAAATAATTGCATAATTACTATCACTCATAATGTGTATAAAAATTGTTGAACGTGTGTTATTACCTTGTTATGGTAATATCACATTACTTTTCTTGGACTGTATTTATGTCAAGCATTATACCAGCATAACCTAGGTTTAAACAATTGGAATAAAGTGCTAAACACTAATTGCGTTTTTTGGTTTCCTGGAATGTCAAAGGCATACAGCCATAGAAAAGGAAAAACAATTCTGATGCTAGTTAACGCAGTCTTTTACGTTATTTATTATTTAAGCTTAAGACAAATAACAGTGAATTTGGATGTTGCAGCTCTAAGCCTAATGCCTCATGCACACAGGACGTTTTTTGACTGTTTTACAGCAGCTGTTTTTAGCTGCAGATGTTTTTTTCTACAGTCAATAAACTCCCCATCATGTTATCCTATGTGTTCATGCACACATAGACTGTTATCAGCTGTTTTTAGCAGTGGCGTTTTTGAGCTGTAAAAAAAACCCAAGACCAGTGGGTTCTGAGAGACGTTTTTCAACTGTAAAAACGTTCAAGCGCTAAAAAATGCTCAAAGACGCGCAAAAACGTGGCTGAACCTTGATTCCCAACGTTTTTGGACATTTTAGATCAGTGGTAGGCAACCAGTAGCCCTGTGGAACTACATTTCCCATGAGGCATTGCAAGGCTGGCAGTTACAATTACTCTCAGAGGCATGATGGGACTTGTAGTTCTGCAACAGCTGCAGGGCCCCAGGTTACCTACCTCTGTTTTAGATCAATTGAGGAAAAAAAACAAAAACCACTGACCCTTTAAAAACACAAAAAAACCTTGAAAAAACGCCGGTAATATAATGCTAATAACAGCTCATAAAAATCACTGATAAGCTACTGACATTTTTTGGACTTTTTTTAACATCCTGTGTGAATGAAACCTAAGAACTGAGTGATCACATATGTGATAAACACTCAGTTCTCAGTCTGCTCGGAGGGGAGAAAAGTGATTGTCATTCACTGCTCTCCTCTCCGCTCCTCCAGCACTCACTGGAGCACCAAGTTGGGGAGAAGGTGGGTGCAGCTGGCAATAGCCTGCTGCCAGTCGACTCTAGGACCCACAGGAGAAGTAGACCAAAAAAGCGAAATATCAAAAAATGTATGTGCAACGTGGAAAATGCTAACAGGCGGAGTGTGCAGAGAGATGACCTCATCAGCTTGTTGCTACTCCTTAAAATGTTACAAAACCCACAACAGTAAAATTAGTCTGTTAATGCAGTAAGGCATGGTCGTTCTACTCACTGTGGAACCTAAGGGATTGATCCTCCGCATTGTGTAAAAAGGCTGTTTGATCCTGTCTTCTCTGATCCTCCCCTTTTTCCACAGTCTCCAAACCATCTCCTGATAGAACAGAGCCTTGGGGGCAAGCTGCACATGCTCAGTTTGGTGTGTATTACTACAAAGATTTTATTTTTCTTGGGAGAGTGCATGTGATCAGCACTGGGCCAATCAGCGCTGTCCAGACAGAGGGGGTCAGGGGTCCTGCAGCCTCCTAAGACAATCAGAGGAGAATCAAAGCTCCTTCTACAAGCTTTACCAGACACTGATAGGAATCACAATACTGCTATATACTGCTAATGAGAAAAGGTATTTAGCAGGTTATATTTACTTACATTTCTATGTTCTGTGTACTGTGGGGGACCAGATACTGTATAGTGAATGCAGGGTCCTGGGTTTAGTAACAGTTTAACTGTCGAATCACAGGCTGGAGGCAAGGAGGTGACTGAGTTCAATTACTTAAAGTGGTTCCAAAGCTAAAATCTTTTTTACCTTAATGCATTCTTTGCCTTCTCTCCCTGAATTCACAGGACACAGAGTCAGCAGCAGGAGCCATTGGCTCCTGCTGCTGTCAATCAAAGCCTGTGAGGAGGGAGTGGGGGGCGTCAATGGACACACACAGCCTGGCTCAGGAGCAACGCTTGCTGATGTGCCACCATAGAAGAGGGCTGAGAGCGCCAGTGGGGGACCCCATAAGAGGGTGTTTGGGGCCACTCTGTGCAATATCATTGCACAGAGCAGGTAAGCATAACATGTTAGTTATTTTAACACAGCTTTATGACCACTTTAACACCAGTAGATAAAACTCATGGGGTTGAGTTTGCTTGCAGGGTTATGTAAATCTCAGGACTAGCTAGACAGAATTACAAATCCTGTTAGGTAAGTCAGCTGCCATGTAGTTATTTTATAGTGTATTTATCAGATGGAAATTGGTAATGTAAATATGACTATGCTCTCAACAGATTGTGAAGGTTTCATACTATAATCAGAGTGCATGCTATTTATCATCAGTGTCTCCAAAGCCATTGTTTACCTAGTTCACCATGCTTGCCTATTAGTGGCTTAGGACCTGACAGTTCTGCCACAAACCGTGACACAACGTAAAATAAGCAGGGAAGGAAGTGGATTTTAGAAAATGAAGAATACAGTCTTAACAGAGACATAAGTCTCAAGGACAAGCAATAAAGTAGGAACTAAGGAGCCACTCCATTCTTTGTTCACTGAATACACCAGTACAGTGCACTGTATTAAAGGCCTATGAAAGGATTTTCTCTTATTGTCAATTCTGAATGCTTCCAATGCCAGGCATCAGAATGATATTAGAATGATATTCGCTGTCAGATAAAGCCAGACTTCAGCTGTCTTTTTGTAGTACGTGGGAAATAAAATTTGCAGATAATTGTGTCTGGCCAAACATCTACTTATACTTTAGCATTTAACCACTTAAGGACCAGAAGGATTTCCCCCTTAATGACCAGGCCATTTTTTGCGATACGGCACTGTGTCGCTTTAACCGACAATTGCGCAGTCGTGCAACGTTGTACCCACAAATAGAGCTTTCTTTTGGTGGTATTTGATCATCTCTGCGGGTTTTATTTTTTGCGCTATAAACAAAAAAAGAGCGACAATTTGGAAAAAGAAACAATATTTTTTACTTTTTGCTATAATAAATATCCCAAAAAATAAGAAACTAATTTCTTCATCAGTTTAGGCCAATATGTATTCTACATATTTTTGGTAAAAAAATAGCAATAAGTGTGATATTGATACGGACAGATCGGACACCTAACTGACATTTTTGACACTTTTTGGGAACCAGTGACATTATTACAGTAATCAGTGCTAAAAAATATACACTGCTATTGTACTAATGACACTGGCAGGGAAGGGGTTAACACTAAGGGTGATCAAGGGGTTAAATGTGTTCCCTCACTGTGTTCTAACTGTATGGGGGATGGGCTGCCTAGAGAAACACACAGATCCGTCTTCCTGCAAAGCAGAAAGACAGGATCTGTTTGATCTCCCCTGTCAGAACGGCGATCTGCTTTGTTTACACAGATCCCCGTTCTGTCACTGCGAGGAACGATCGCGGGTGGCCGGCGAGCAGCGAGTCCGCCCCACCTGCTGATTGACTACCCCACTGACCTCTAGCGGCGTGCACGCGCCCACAAAACCGTACAATGACATTCGTTTGCGGGAATGAGCCAACCTGCCGCAGTTAAATGACAGCGGCTGGTTGGCAAGTGGATAAAGAGTAACTATAGTCCAGATTGGAAATCCTATTTATAAGAAGCCAATGTCGATCTGTAAATTATTTTCTCCTACGTTCACTGACAGACGCAGCTTCTTCTTGACTTTGTGGGGTTTTATGTTCGTCTTACTAGGAGTTAACTAGGCAGGGAAAGAGTTCAGCTGGCCCCTATGTCTAGCTGTAACCGAAGAATATTTATCCTAAAGGTTAGACCTGATATCAATGAGAAATAGGTGAACGGTTGGTCGGCGACAGTAAATTGACGCCGTCCAACCGAGTAAGGGCGTTTGCTTACAGTAACATGCCAAAACACCCGCGCACGTGCGGCGATCTCCAGTCACCCCATCAGTTAGTCGTCCACCCCGCCTGAGCGACGAGCGGCCGGTGGGCGCTAGCAAGGAGCGTCACTGTCTTGCCCCTAGACACATTTGTTTCGTCTAGCGGCAAGACTGTCCCCTCTAGTTTGTCTAGG
>BLSH010053187.1:3106902-3174801 GCA_018402905.1 Glandirana rugosa | reverse complement strand
AATTACTCATGACAGCATAGATGTTATTTGCCAATGCCCCCCCCCCCAAAAGAAATCACCATGTCCCCTCTCTGCAATAGCTGTGTTATTACAAACTGTACCTCACCTGGGCAGGTGCTGTGCTGTGCAGTGTCCACCCTCCTCCTCCTCCTAATAGGCTTTTCCTCCTGCGGAAGGAGGCGGGTGCAGCCAGCGGGGAGAAAGATATCACGGCCTGTGGGGAAAGGTCAGACCCCAGGCTGCAGGCAGCTCTGTCTCTGCCCCTCTCTCTCATCCCCCACTCTCCCCGCACATCGTGTGCAGCTAGCTGATGAGATCCTGGAAGGGGAAGGAGCAAACAAGTATATGGCGCAACACCCTGAAAAAGCATATAAATCCCATAAAGTCTTTTTTAAAATAGTCCATATGTGGCTGGTATGAGAACCAGCATTACTAAAAAGTCCCAGCACAAAGGTCAGCCTTCTTTGGACCGGAAGCAAAGTCCTTGTAACACTGAAAAAAATAGAAGAAAAGAGGCGCCTCTAAGTGCAGACTTTAAAAACAGTTTAATAAAACCAACAATTGGCAACTCACATGAGACAGATGATAAAAGGCACATGAGCAGGCCCTCAAATGGGTAACATCAGTGAGACATCCATAAGCCAGGATTCATAGCACCATCATGAACTGTAGCAAGGGTCCCTGTGAGCTGGTAACCAGCCAGAGACAGGGGAATCTGGAAACGATGCTTGGTTCTGTGGAAGCTAGAGCCCTGGGATGATGCCGTCACTGGACAGCGACGCGTTATCTGAGCCAGCGTGCTGCGATTGGTGTGGCAGCCGCGCTCCTTTATCAAGCTCAGCTGTCTCCAGCTGGTTACCAGCTCAACTGGCTTATGGTTGTCTCACTGATGTTACCCCTATGAGGACCTGCTCATGTGCCTTTTATGTTCTGTCTCATGTGAGTTGCCAATTGTTGGTTTTATTAAACTGTTTTTAAAGTCTGCACTTGGAGGCGCCTCTTTTCTTCTATTTTTTTTGGAAGGGAAGGAGGGAGCCGCGGTGCCGGTACCAGTCTGAGCCTGGGCTGGTGTCACCCTCTGACGCACCCCTCTAGCAACGCCACTGCATAGGTTCACGTAAAGCTAACTCAATTTTTTCCAGTTTATAGACCGTAGGTTTAAGTTAGGAGTACATACATTAACTTATTTATTTCAGGTACTTATATAGCACTGTCAATTTACACAGCGCTTTACATACATATTGTACATTCACCTGCCCTCAAGGAGCTTACAATCTAAGATTCCTAACACACATTCATATATACACACACACTAGGGCCAATTTAGACAGAAGCCAATTACCCTACCAGCATGTCTTTGGAGTGTGGCAGAAAACCAGAACACTCCCATGCAGGCACAGATAGAACATGCAAACTCCATGCAGGTAGTGTCGTGGTCGAGATTCAAACCAGCAACCCTTTTGCTGCTAGGGGAAAGTGCTATCCACTACACCATTGTGCTGACCACTACTTCACTGTGCTGCCCTATTACTTGTATGGAACCATAGTTGTAAGTGATATTAACTTATTTTTTCTTGTAACTTACTCAATTTGTTTAAGTTGGTAAAACTTATTTTCCAAATGTATTTGATATATGTTTGAAAGTTTTTATTTATTAATAATAATGTTTTTTTTTTAAAAGGAAGTCTCATGAAACAGGCTTTCAAAACAAATTAACATTTATTATTTATAAACATAATTAATTAATTAAAAAAATTAAAAATTGCATCTTTCTCAGCTAACAAATCAAGCTGAAACACAGACATGTAACATACAGTATATCTGTAAAGAACATAGAAAACACAATGTATTAACTTTTTTTAAAGCCTTTTAGGAAAGTAATTTGCACTTTAAATTGTAAACTTTTGAAGATAGATTCCCCACATCTAGCTCTAAAAAGATCTTCTAAAAAACTTCAAAGTTATATTTTAGGTTTTTACGGTAGCTAGGTTAAAAGCATAAATGAGCCCCATAATCATTCTTTTTGACACAAAATGAGAGTGCTATGTGAAAAAATACACTCTACCAATATGCTTGTTTTTGCTGCACAAATGCTGAACAAACTTATGGTATAGTTGTTTTTGAAATGCAATAACATAGTGCAAAGTGGGTGGGGCATTAGGTTACATAAAATGACATTGAATGTCCATTATCTCAAAAACCGAACAAACAGAAAGTTTGTTTTTGTGGTACAAATCAGCACAAACGCAGCACAAACAAATGGTATAATTGTATTTAAATGTAATAACATGTGGTGCAAAGTGGGAGAGGTTTCATCAACTATAATGCGCAATATCTCTGAAACCAAATCAGCACATGCGTTCGTTTTTGCAGCACAAATCAGCACAGATGCAGTGCAAATGAATGCTATCTTTGTTTTTAAATTTCAATAACATTGGGTGCAAAGTGGGTGGGGCTTGATGTTACATAACCTGAATTTGAATTTCAATACCTCAAAAACCGAACCAGCTGAAACATTCATTTTGTGGCACAAATCAACGCAAACAAATGGTATAATTGTTTTCAAAATGTAATAGCATGGGGTGCAAAGTGGGCAGAGTTTCATCAACTATTATGAGTAATATCTCTGAAACCAATGGCACAAACATTCATTTTTGCAGCACAGATGCAGGAAATAATGCTAGCTTTGTTTTTAAATTTTAATAACATGGGGTGCAAATTGGGTGGGGTTTGAGGTCACATAGTCTACAATTTAATATGCAATAACTTCAAAACCGAATGAAAGAAACATTCATTTTTGTGGCACAAAACAGTTTTTAAGCTTAACAGCCGGCGGTCCATCACCCTGCATCTTGGTTGCGATCTGCCAAATGCAGTAAGTGCAAACTTTGCGTGCGCACAAGTGAGTTGTCACAATAGGTGTATAAAACGGATGTATGTCCATTTATTATAAATATATTAATCTGCAAATATAATAAACATTTTGGATGGCATGCTAAGCAACATTTAAAGCATGTGAACAATAATTTGTTCAATGTTCATTCTTACTTTTCAATGCCATTGCATAGTGACTTGGGAAAATTCATGTCACTGGTGGTGCTCTTTTTTCCTGGGACTCAAATATATTGGAACTGCCTTGTGCAGGTTTTCAAAGTTCCTAAAGATGTCAAACTCTTTAAAATGACAGTTTCAAAACTCGTGCAGTTGCATGTTTGGCAAACATCTGCGTCCCGCTATTTCACTCAAATGAAAAGATAATTTTTTTAAGTAAATGTAACTCAATTAGAATATGGAAATGCACATACCTTAAAAGTTTTTTCTAGATTACTCAATATTATACACTATTTTTGTAAATGTAAAAGGTGCGTTTTAAGAACTAATGAAAATTAAGTAAGGTACTTTAAAATATCAAAGTAAATTAATTAACATTTATTTATTTGTTGAAAATTATAATTTTTATGTTAAAATTTCAAAAACAAAAATTATACTGTGATCGTGACAAAACAACAAACACAAAATCCAAAAGCTGCACCACTGTTATAAAGATATGTATGCAGATGAACAATGGTAACAATAGTGTTGCACTAAATAATCAAAAAGTGACATTCAATTCACAATGTGTACACATCCACCGAAATTACGGAGTGTCCTAAAAAGTCTCAATTCATAAAACTTATGAATGGATATGCAAAAATTGCTAAAGTGCAAAAAAGTCCAAGTAACAAACTTCACTATTAGTGATGATAGATTCCTGGTGAAATTAATTCATATAAAGTGCCACCGCGCAATAAAAATATTTGTGACTGTTGCATCGCCACCAAGCACACTATGCGCTTACCACATAACGGTGACCTCCTATTACGGGAGGTCAGGCTGAGCTTTTGTATCAATTCCTCTGGGACTCAAATCATCCTATCAGTATGTATCTCAAGCAGGGTCTCCACAGTTGTTATCATAGCCGGAATTTTCCCCAGGAAGAAGTCTTTTGTCAAACGAAACCGGTCCGGTTACGGCTCTATTTTCCAGTTACCGTGTCCCTGATGTACTACTTATATTGACTGAACGATTACTTTATCCCAGTTTCATCTAACTAGATGTAAGTGCAATACTTTTTTAAATTAAATCCTTTTAAACAGATTCACGCTATGTGAGTGTCTTTATCCCCTATGGGCAATGTTCGGTATCCACCTTGAATGTGGAAAATTCCCCACACTTACCCCATCTAGGAAGCAGGGGGCGGCCAGCAGTGTCCGGCGCTGGCAAGCGGGTGCTTTCCTTCTCCTCCTCCTGTGGTGTGGATCATGGCGGCTCCCACCATGCATCCCCCTTCTCCTCCTCCAAGGCATCCAATAGGATCGCCTGACTTCTCAACCAATCGGGAAACATGTAACAGATCCACGCTTCCTGATTGGCGGAGAGGCCATTCAGTGTTAGAAAAGTGAATATTCATTTGCTTTTCTAACATACAAGAGTGGGCTGCATGCCCAAATCCCTGCGCTCGGAGTCCATTCTATTTTGAAGCCTATGCATGAATCTATCCATTATGTATAGAGGGGGTGGTGCCCATGTGCCCTTCATGGATGGGCCGCCACTGATAACACGTATCAATGTTGCAAAATTTTGTTTAGTAATTACGACTGAGAAGAAACTAGACTCACAAAAACCTTAGGCCCCTTTCACTTTCACATGGAGTGGATCCACTGGACGGACTCCACCAGCTCAGAGGGGGGTCGCTCTGTTGATCCCCACTGAGCAGGTGGGTGACTGGCCTGTCTGTGCTCACTGTGCAAGGACGGACCTGTAAGAGCCCCGCTGTTCTCTATGGCAAGATCGGATGAAAATGGATAGCTTGTCTGTTTTCATCCGATCCCATCCAATCCACTGGAGGTGAGCATATCGCCATCCATCTATTTTAAGCAGATCTTGTCGGATTGGATGGCAGACGGGTGTCAGCAGACACATGTTCGCTGATATCTGCCTGCCCATAGAAGTCAATAGGTGGCCCACTCGGATCCACCTGAAAAATGGACAGATAGATCCTAACAGCCCGATTTTGTGAAAGGGGCCTTATTGTGCTTAGATATAAAAATAAAAATAGTTTTCTTGTCAGGCCTGTAATTTTAGACCAGGACAAAGTGAAACTAGTTTCAAAAAGGCACACAAATTATAGTTTTCTGGCTACCCAAACAAATACCAGGTACTATGTACTGTACGCTGTCAGGCAGGACTGGTTCACAGCTTTTCCTTAATGAACACCTGTACTTTTTTCTCCAGCCCTTAAAGTTGAAGTAACATATTTTACAAAATTGCTTTCAGATATGCTTCTATTACAAATGCTTAGGGCAGTTTGATGACCAACTCCTAGGGGCAGGTACTTGACACCTTGGACTCACAGGAAGTGGGTTGAATGACAATGAAAATTATTTTTTATTTACATTTTCCCAATTAATTTTTTTCATAAAGTAAGCTCCGAGGCACATAACCAAATTAATTGTGCATATACAGTGAGGAAAATAAGTATTTGAACACCCTGCTATTTTGCAAGTTCTCCCACTTAGAAATCATGGAGGGGTCTGAAATTGTCATTGTAGGTGCATGTCCACTGTGAGAGACATAATCTAAAAAAAAAAAATCCAGAAATCACAATATATGATTTTTAAACTATTTATTTGTATGATACAGCTGCAAATAAGTATTTGAACACCTGTCTATCAGCTAGAATTCTGACCCTCAAAGACCTGTTAGTCTGCCTTTAAAATGTCCACTACATTTATTATCCTAAATTAGATGCACCTGTTTGAGCTCGCTATCTACATAAAGACACCTGTCCACCCCATACAATCAGTAAGAATCCAACTACTAACAGGGCCAAGACCGAAGAGCTGTCCAAAGACACTAGAGACAAAATTGTACACCTCCACAAGGCTGGAAAGGGCTACGGGGAAATTGCCAAGCAGCTTGGTGAAAAAAGGTCTACTGTTGGAGCAATCATTAGAAAATGGAAGAAGCTAAACATGACTGTCAATCTCCCTCAGACTGGGGCTCCATGCAAGATCTCACCTCGTGGGGTCTCAATGATCCCAAGGAAAGTGAGAAATCAGCCCAGAACTACACGGGAGGAGCTGGTCAATGACCTGAAAAGAGCTGGGACCACCGTTTCCAAGGTTACTGTTGGTAATACACTAAGACGTCATGGTTTGAAATCATGCACGGCACGGAAGGTTCCCCTGCTTAAACCAGCACATGTCCAGGCACGTCTTAAGTGTGCCAATGACCATTTGGATGATCCAGAGGAGTCATGGGAGAAAGTCATGTGGTCAGATGAGACCAAAATAGAACTTTTGGGTCATAATTCCACTAAACGTGTTTGGAGGAAGAAGAATGAGGAGTACCATCCCAAGAACACCATCCCTACTGTGAAGTATGGGGGTGGTAGCATCATGCTTTGGGGGTGTTTTTCTGCACATGGGACAGGGCAACTGCACTGTATTAAGGAGAGGATGACTGGGGCCATGTATTGCGAGATTTTGGGGAACAACCTCCTTCCCTCAGTTAGAGCATTGAAGATGGGTCAAGGCTGGGTCTTCCAACATGACAATGACCCAAAGCACACAGCCAGGATAACCAAGGAGTGGCTCTGTAAGAAGCATATCAAGGTTCTGGCGTGGCCTAGCCAGTCTCCAGACCTAAACCCAATAGAGAATCTTTGGAGGGAGCTCAAACTCCGTGTTTCTCAGCGACAGGCCAGAAACCTGACTGATCTAGAGAAGATCTGTGTGGAGGAGTGGGCCAAAATCCCTCCTGCAGCGTGTGCAAACCTGGTGAAAAACTACAGGAAATGTTTGACCTCTGTAATTGCAAACAAAGGCTACTGCACCAAATATTAACATTGACTTTCTCGGGTGTTCAAATACTTATTTACAGCTGTATCATACAAATAAATAGTTTAAAAATCATACATTGTGATTTCTGGATTTTTTTTTTTAGATTATGTCTCTCACAGTGGACATGCACCTACGATGACAATTTCAGACCCCTCCATGATTTATAAGTGGGAGAACTTGCAAAATAGCAGGGTGTTCAAATACTTATTTTCCTCACTGTATATGATTTTTTTTTCCTATTAAGAGTGAGTGACACTTATATACCCTGTACTGATTTTCACCCACTGGTTGGACCAGGTACAGTAATTCTACAGTAGCCTATTATGGACAGTATTTTGTGGCTTGGGTGCCAGGGTAAAATTAGACCGATACATTCATTCCCAATGTGTGATTGGAAATCTGATATCCCATTTATCTCTTCTAAGCAGACTTTCCTTTTTAAAGCCCAGTGCTCAGTAAACCATAGTATCGCCGATATTGGCTCTTGCACAGCTGCCTATAAATCATTTTCACAATCTCTCAGTATTAAATTAGAACTGTGATCGCCTGAAAAGATTTTATGGATCAAGAAACTCTAGAAGGTAGACTGTTGAGACTTCTTTAAAAACCTTTATCACCTTTCACATGTTAGGTAGAAATATATTTGAATTTTTAATGTGTTTAAAATATGTACTTATATATTAGCCTTAAAGTAAATTTGTCATAAGAGGAATGTGGGAGCTGCCATTGCTGACTTTTCACAAGAGCAAGCTTCAAGGCTTTTATCCTTCCTCCACTACTTGATGATTTTATTACTGGAACCTGGAAGCATACTGGTCAAGAGTCCTAACATTAATGGTTAAAAACTGTTGAAAGGAACCATTCATCTCAACAAAAATATTCCCATAAGATTATATGTATGTTTAACATATTATACGTACACTATATTACCAAAAGTATTGGGACACCTTTACATGCACATGAACTTTAATGGTGTCCCAGTCTTAGTCCGTAGGGTTCAATATTGAGTTGGCCCACACTTTGCAGCTATAACAGCTTCAACTCTTCTGAGAAGACTGTCCCCAAGGTTTAGGAGTGTGTCTATGGGAAATGTTTGTTTATTTATAATTTAAAGGGGTGTGGCAATGGAGTGTCCTATGCCTACATACCTTTGCTAATAGGTGTCCCTCATTCCCATCTCAAAAAGTTGGGGGGTATGTCATAGTATTGCCTTGCACACCTCCCCCAGCAGCTACATAAAAAGTGATGTAAGGAGGTGAAGGCAGGGGCAGAGGTGTTGGGCCACCACTGAAAGTGATTGCATGCTCTCAGAAGAAGTAAGGACTATGACATGCAAAGAGGGAGGGGCCTGTACTAAGGAAATGCCTAGTCAAATTTTCAAGCAAGTTCAAAGGCACATTGCAATCTAATAAAAAAAAAGTTCATAAAATAGAAAAAAACACTGCAAGTAAATATGTAAAATACTTTTCCTGACAGACTCCATGGCAGCATACATATGGGTTAACCCAGCCTCCTCTCCACTCCTATAGGACCCCACTCCCATAAATTTGTGCTCAGAGCCAGAGGCCGCGTTCCTTATTTGTCCTCCTCTTTGGACCCTGTTTGTGTGGATGATCTTACCTGTCAACACACGGCAACAGGATTGGCATCCCAGTTGAGTCCAGTAAGCCCCAGCTATGAGCGGGGTGAACAAGGGCCAGAAGATGTGGTGCCTGTGAATGCCCAGGGCCCAGCCATGGGCAGGTGAGTGGTGTTTTTGACCATAGGGCCTGGTCTGCAGCGGGTGACCTGTGTATGCTCAGTGGACGCGATCGTCATCATCATCATCTGCAGCATGGTCTGCGGAAGTGCCAATGTGCCCATCTTCAGGTGTTTCCCGACTCCATGGCAGTAATCTGTGTTTATTTGTTTGTGTTTGTATTTATTTCCTATCCCTGGGGCTAGTATACGGCCCCTCATGGCGTCCAGAACGCATCTGCGTCCCAGGCCACCGCCCGGCTTCCAGCCCAGTGGCCACGAGCTCTCCTGAGTGAGGCGACCCAAGGCTTGGTTTCATGCATGCGTGGAGGGACAACGGGCGCCCGCTGATGGCGGTGGGCACATGCACGTTGTGATTCTACATCCATGTCCAGCACAGTGGTGTCTGATGGTCTGGTTCGTGAGATTGGAGGTCCCTGGCTGCTCCTCCATCTTCGCTCTTGTGAAAACTGGGAGCCTTTTGGTCCTCAATCAATACATTATGGCTCATTATTTTGTAGACCCTGCTACTTTATCCTCTGTTTATTTTGGCTTGAAGGTACTGTCTGTTGATGGTACAAATTAAAGCCTTTGGTTCAGCAGGTAAATGGCTAGTTATTTCCCATACGTATGCTGTCATGAAGTCTGTCAGGAAAATGGAAAATTTACTATCAAATACTTACCATAGTTTTCCCCTGATGAACTCCATGGCAGCAGGAGTTCCCTCCCCAGTGTAATGAGTGGGCTAGTTATGGAACGCGGCCTCTGAGCACAAATTTATGGGAGTGGGATACTATAGGAGTGGAGAGGAGGCAGGGTTAAGCCATACGTATGCTGCCATGGAGTCCATCAGGAAAGGAAAATTATGTTAAGTATTTGAAATTTTCCGTTGTTTTGCTGCAGCATTTTAAGTTGGTGATGCGTTCTCTTTAGTGAAACTGTGCCATGCCCATGCAGAGCAAAGCAACAGGTTTAAAATCTGGTTCCCCCTGCATATACTCTTTTCTTTTCCGCTAATCTGATCAATGCTAGTTGTGCAGAGAACTACACAGTAGGTGTTGTAGGTATTGTGAAACGTAGTACTCACTTCCTTCTTCCCACTCGACAGTGCTGATGCTAGGAATTTGGCCACTAAGGCGCCTGCACAATCACATGAAAACCAGAAGAGAATTCTTAGCCCTGGATAAGCAACACCTGACCCACAGACTTGTATCCCCACACCTGACCCATAGATTTGTAACCCTAGACTTGACCCATAGATTTGTAACCCCAGACGTCACACACAGACTTGTATCCCCAGACCTTACCTACAGACTCGTATTCCCATTCCTGACCCGCAGACTTGTATCTTCAGACCTGACCCACATATTTGTGTGCCAACACCTCTCTCAGACTGGTATCCCCAGAACTAACCCACAGACTTGCATCCCTACACCTGGCCCACAGACTTGTATTCTCAGACTTGGCCCACAGATTTGTATCCCTAGGCCTAACCCACAAACCTTTATGCCCACTAGGCAAGTGCGCCTTCTTTTTCTTCTAATATATAGTGGCATCTGGGACACCCCTATCCCCGGAAGGCAGCAAGGACAACTCTATCATCCCTGGGAATCACTCATCCCCCATCATACTATTGCGCAGGGGTCATTGTTTTGCATTACTTGTATCTCCAGACCTAACTCACAGACTTACATCCCCAGATAAACCCACAGGCTTGCATCCATACACCTGACTTACAAATTCCATACCCAGTTCTGACCCCCAGAATGCACAGCAGTTACAATGTACAGTAAACGCACAGTGGCTGGAAAAAAATATGTATTATGCATTACCTTTAGAATGCCTAAGATAAATAAAAATATTTAAATAGTTTTATTTATTTCTGAAAGGCATTATCGGAGAAATCTTCTGGCCATTTCTGTCAGGCAGAGATCTATTCATCTGCTACTGGAATGGTGTAGTCATGTCACCATGCCATGCAGATAAATACTTTGTAATTAAGATTTTCAGTTCTACACAAAACAAATTAGTCTAACCATTCAGACGGGCCTTTTAAGTTAACACGTCCACTTTAATTTTCAAATAGATTTTCATTTTCAGATGAGCAGTGTAATCAGAAGGGAATAGGTTAGACAAGTGATGGTAATAAGATTGCTTTTAAGCTTGCGCCTAAATCATTGCCATCTAATCGCACGGTAATCATCTAGCCCAGCAATTGAGCTTTCTTGGACAAGTTGTCTAATTTAAAATGCAATAAACTGGAATTTTATCAAGTTTGCTGAAATGCCTCCATTAATTGTCTGTCAATAACTATTAATCACAGCTGATTGTTAAGGCTGTAATCTGTAGGGAGTGAAAAATGAATTAGGCCGCTAGTTTATTTCAGTGATGTATCTGAGCCTTCTGCATGCACAAGCGGAAGCTAATGATGAAATCTGAAATGCTTAAATGTTTGCTATTGTTTTTCTCGAACAAGGTTGTAATTTTATCTTTAAATATTATATATCGTTTTCTTTGTTTTACCCAAACAAAATGATTTCATGTAGGCTCTGCTCTGAAGAAAGTCAAAATAGGATTTGTGACGCTAAGAACAGTGATAACGTTAGCAGTGGTCGTGGTACTGGTGGAGGTAGTCTTACTAGAAATAAAAGCAGTAACAGTGGTGGTATCAGTAAAGGCTGATGTAGCAATTTTAGTGGCCAAAGTAGCTGTAATAGTCATAAAGTGTCAAATCGTTGTCCTGGTATTGCTTTATTATCAATGTCCAAATGGAGGCCCCTTTAACTCCATTTCCTACAACCTCCTGGGTTCTTGGACACACCTAGGGAAGATTTGTTTCTCTGCTTCTCTCCCTCATTAGCTCAGAGAGGTCACACAAGCTGAGGCAAAGGTAGCCAGGCAAGTGATCTGCAGCTAAGTGAGAGGCCCTCCACTGTCAGAACCAGTAATGTGTATAGACAGAGGTTAGGTGCCCTTTAATTGTAGCTCCTCCTTAGAGGTGAGGTTGTAAGCCATGGTTGTCTTTCTACAGCAGGGGACTAAGACAAGGACTGTGATATTTTGCTTGAGTATTGCAATTCTCTACCTTCATTGTGCAGTGATATGACTGTCTGAATTAATCTTTATAGCCATTATCTGTAAAATCTTGCTACCATTGGATTGGACTGTTTTGCTTATTTTTTAACATATAAAAGATGTCTTTCTGCAACCAGATGTCTCTGTGTGACGTTCAGCTAAAGGGCTACATAGTACAGCCAATGCCTGAGGAAGAAGAGTTATGTAATTTTACTCTGTGATTTCAGCACGCACGGACCAATCTACAATTGCTGCAGCAGTGCCTATTGGAAATTTTGTTGGCTTTGATATTATACTCATTCTGTGCAATACTCTTCTATTTAATAAATTGTCAAACAGTATAGCACTATGAGCTCTCCTCCTTATCTTTGATACATGTGTATTTGCTGGAGCTGGAAGGTGGAATACACTAGGACATCTAGGACCACTCAGGAGCAAGATGTGGCTCTCCGTAACGAGAACATTCCTAAGCATTTTTAAACCCCTTTGTGGTATCTCACGTTCTGGTAAGCAGCCTGTTTGTCTTCACCAGTACGGTGGTGATAAGCAATTCATTAACTACAGAGTTTAGCACAAGAGCACTTTACTTTTGCACCTGGGTGGATTTTATTTGGACTGTCATTTTTTACTTTCAGTTATAAGCTATTTTCTGCATTTGAAATTTTGGATTACATTATATACTCATTTATTTTGTTGTGAAAAGGCAAGAAACTGTGCTGGCAGAAATAAAAAAAGCTGCTAGCAAAAAGAAAAAAAACACAATCAGATATACTGTGCAATAAAACATAAAAAACAATAACTGCAGCACTAGTACAATGCATGCAATGAGTGTTTCAACAAAGAAAAAAGTCCAACAAGTGTGGTCATAAAGATAGTAAAACTCCAAATCTTGACATCCATGAATCACCATGTGTAAAAGAACATATTCATGTAAGCAATCCAATTTCAACCAGAGTCACATGCGCCTTAACAGATGTGCAGGTGTGCATGCCCCCCATGACGTCAGTTGTGATGAAACGTATAAGGAGGTCGCCACACTTGTCTGTGTACTCTATATGTGATTTAAATCTTCTTCATTATAAATTGTGGATACTGATTTTATACAGCGTTGTTTTTTATCCTTATATATGTGAGCATTCTGAACTTCATTACATCAATAAACATCCTTTACAGTTTTACACAATGCTGCTTTTTTTCATGCATTATGTATATGGTGACTTTCCTGACAGACTCCATGGCAGCCTACGTGTGGGTTTAGTCCCGCCTCCAATACCCCATAGGACACCTCTCCCATAAATCTTTGCTCCTGGCCGGCGGCCGTGTTCCTTTTTTGTCCTCCTCGCAGGATCGAGTAGATGGTCCTCTTACCTGAAGACGAGCTGCGACTCAGGAGATGGACAGTCGCATACTCTTATAAGCCCTAGCTACTAGCGGGGTATGGAGGGGGGAAATTGGAAGAGCGCAGAAGATGCCTGGATACCTAGCCACTGGCAGGTGGGCTGCGCATGATGGCCACTAGCCTAGCTACTAGCGGGCGGCCCTGTGTTCCCCAGAGGACGGCCATGGGCCTCGGCAAGAAGAGTGGCAGCATCACGGAATTTGTCCCTACATGGCAGCAGTGTGTGTACCTTTTGTTTTTCTCTCTCTCTTCTCGTCAGGAGCTTCTTTCTCTTCCCTGTTCCCTGGTGGTCCGTGGCTGACAGGCATGGCGGCTGGTTTCGGCGTGCGTTCCAGCCGCCGTTTACTTCCCGGTTCGGGGCCGGCGGTGGTATCGCGCATGCGCGGGTCCGGATCGGGAACGAGGCCTGGTTGGCGCAGTGCGGCCGAAGTGGTGGCGGCCGCGCGTGCGCGCTGACGCAAGCGGTGACGTCACTGGCGGGCGCCAAATTTAAAGCTGCTGGAAGCCTGCGGTCATTGGGAATGATTGTGGGCTTCGGCGGCGACTTCCCTAGGCAGGTCTGCCTGGTTCTTAGGTAGGCAGGGGGCTGGCTGGACTCCGGGCTCCTGGGGGAGCTGTAGGGACTAATGGCATTTGTTTGTGCTTTTTTTTTTATATAGCCGCTATGGAGACCGCCAGCACCAGAGACGCTTCACCGCCAGCCTGTGGCCAGCCCTCCCACCACAGGTACGCTCGTCTGGGTGGTAGCCTGGGGGGGGTGGGGGGGTAGGGTATGGCAGAGGCTTTTACCCTAACCCCCGTGTGTACATTCTCTGCTTCTTGTTTTAGTTCCTCTAGGTCCGATCATCAGCGCAGTTCCCACAGAAGAAGCACTTCATCTAAGTCCCATGGCCGACACTCTTCTTCCAGATCCAAGCACCACGGGTCACCCTCCAGGTCAAGGCACCATGCCAAGGACCCAGTCCATCATTCAGCAACCCCCTCCAGTCCGGCTGAGCATTCCTGCTGGGGGTGCAGGTCGCGGGCACCAATTGGGAGATCTCTCTGCGACCCCTGTTACGCAAAAGCTGCCGGTGAAAGAGGGGAGACGGTACAGCTGGAATCCCTGGTCAAGAGGGTCGTAAGGGAGTCTCTAAAGGAGATAGAGACTGACAAAGCCCGTAGGTCTTCTGCCAAACCTAGGGGCGCACCAGCGACAGAGCCACAGGCTCCGAACATCTGGGAATTCTCCCAGCCAAGTCACCCCTCTGTGGACTCGTCAGAAGAGGATTCAGAGTCCGAAGAGCCATATGGGGGGTTTGATTTTGCCCTGGTCGCCCCGTTGGTCAAAGCTGTAAGGGATGCCCTGGATTGGGAGGATCCCTCAGTCACCCCTCCTAAGCAGAAGAAATACTTCAAACAGCTGAGGAAGGGCCGAGCTAACTTCCCCTTCCTTTCGGAGCTAGGTGAAGTCATTTCAGAAGAATGGTCCAAGGTTGACAGGAAGAACTCCTTGTTACCTAAGGTCCTGAAGCTGTATCCCTTTAAGGAAGAGGAGGTCAGTCGCCTAGAATCAGCTCCTCTGGTAGATGCGGCTGTAATGAGACTGGTCAAGCATGTCACTCTCCCGCTGGAGGATACAGTCTCCTTTAAGGATGCCCTGGACAGACGGATTGACTCTGACCTCAAGAAGGCATATCTGTCTGCGGGTATGGCATGTAAACCTGCGCTGGCGGCGACATCAAAAGCAATGGAGCGGTGGACTGACAGTATTGACGAGACGCTCAGAAGTGTCTCGGACGAGGTGGCCAAGAGTTCCCCCCATACAAGAACTCAGGCTGGCTATGGCCTTCCTGGGGGAGGCGTCCCTTGACCCTATTCGTCTTTTGTCTCGGGTTATGCTCTCGACCGTTACGGCCAAGCAGGCCTTGTGGCTTTGCCCATGGCAAGCCGACCCGGCATCCAAACAGGTGTGGTGCCGTATTCCATTCGAGGGTTCCTCTCTTTTTGGGAACAAGTTAGATGCGGCCATAGCCCGAGCCACCGGAGGTAAGTCGGGGTTCCTCCCCCAGGACCGGCGTGGGCAAGGCCGGGGGCGCCCCTTCTCGAGGAAACAGAACCAGGACCGTTCCAGGGAAGCACGCAGCTACAAGCCTGGTCGGCAGTTTTATAGATCTTGGAAATCCAGGCAGGTGTCTGGCAAGAAGACGTCTAGAGGTGGTCCGACTGGCGAAGGAGGCCCAGCGAAGTCCTTTTGAGATTGGGCCCGCCCAGGCATGTCAGGTGGGGGCTCGCTTGCTCCACTTTCGACATGTTTGGGCGGCCTCAATCTGGGATGGATGGACCGCCAGGACGGTCTCCCAGGGCCATACGTGGGCCTTCCGCAAGGCGCCCAGGCTGAGGTTTGTTCCCACGACCCTTTCAACTTCAAGAGCCAAGAGGGAGATCCTTTTAGCCTACATAGGATCTTTGTTGGCACAAGGCGCCGCAGTTCCTGTCCCGCACGAAAAGCGGGGACTAGGGATGTATTCCCCACTCTTCATGGTACGTAAGAGAAACGGCGCATGGAGACCTGTAATAGACTTGACACACCTGAACCGTTTTATCAAGAAGCAGAGGTTCAAAATGGAGACGCTGTCTATGATCCAACAAACAGTCCAGGCCGGGGACTGGCTAGTCTCCATAGACTTGAAGGACGCATACTTCCACGTGCCAGTGGCAGCGGAGTTTCAGCAGTTCCTCCGGTTCGCCGCGGGGAAGCTCCATTATCAGTTCCCCTGCCTCCCCTTCGGCCTATCAACTTTTCCTCGCGTCTTCTCGAAGGTCTTGTTGGCAGTAGTAGCTCTGTTAAGAACCAGAGGTATCCGGCTCTTTCATTACTTGGACGATCTGCTGCTTTTGGCACAGGAAAAATCCCAGATAATAGAACACAGGGACCAAGTCATCGCCACCCTCCAGGAGTTTGGGTGGCTGCTCAACTTCGAGAAAAGCCACTTAGAGCCCTCACAATGTCTTGTATACCTCGGGGCCCTTTTCAACACGACTCGGGGCACCATCTCTTTGCCCGAGGAGAAGATAGTAGTGATCCAGAGCAGAATACGGCTGGCGCTCTCTTCAACGTTTCTTCAGGCCATCCAGTGCCTGAGGATCATTGGGACAATGGTGTCGACAATTCCCATGGTGAAATGGGCGCAGTGGAGAATGCGACCCTTTCAAAAGGGGTTTCTTCGACAATGGAGGCCAGGCGACAAGCCGCAACTCATCTACATCTCGCCCGCCATGAGGGGCTCTCTTCTCTGGTGGCTCCATCGGAAGAACCTGTGCAACTGCCATTCCTTTCTTCCTGTTACGTGGGTGACCGTCACATCAGATGCCAGCAACAGGGGCTGGGGTGCACACTGTCTAACGGAGGTGGCTCAGGGCACCTGGGACTTCCCCTCTCAGGGGGTGATTTCAAACGTCTTGGAGTTGAGAGCAGCCTTCAAAGCGTTACAAGCCTTTCACCATCTGATAGCAGGATTAGCGGTGTCACTCCGGCTAGACAACACCACGGCAGTTTCCTACATAAAGAGGCAGGGGGGGACCCGGAGCCTGAGTTTGCTACAGGAGGTGGAGCCGATCATGTTGTGGGCCCAGAGGAATCTGAGCAATATCACAGCAACCTATGTTCCCGGAGTCCTGAATGTCCAGGCGGACTTTCTTTCCCGAGTCCGCCTGGACAACAACGAGTGGTCACTCCACGAGGAAGTGTTTGCATGGATCTTATCTCTAGGGGTGGCTCCAGAAGTGGACCTTTTCGCCTCTCTGTGCAACCGGAAGCTAGCGAAGTATTATTCGAGGTTCCGGGACCCTCAGGCCTACGGGGTCGATGCTCTCACAGAGCAGTGGAACTTCCACAGGGCGTATGCCTTCCCCCCGATTCCGATAATCCTCCAATTTCTGCGAAGGCTCAGAACGGAAGATGTGGAAGTAGTCGCAGTAATTCCATACTGGCCCAACAGGCCTTGGTTTCCTCTTTTGTCACTCCTCAGCTACAGGGACCCAGTCCCATTACCTCTCAGGCAGGATCTACTATCTCAGGGCACAGCCCTACATCCTTGCCCGAGCCACCTGCGGTTAGAGGTCTGGTTCTTGAAAGGGAAAGGTTGGAGGCACTAGGGTGTCCGAAGGAAGCAATCCCTACACTCCTTTGTGCAAGACGAGGGAGTACAAATCGAGTCTACGAGAGGATCTGGTCCAGATTCACAAGCCATATGTCCTCCCGATCCAGCGCCTGTGGCTCCCCCTCAGGCCAGGACATCCTGAGTTTTCTGCAGTCAGGTCTGGATCTAGAACTAGCTGTAAGTTCTCTCCGGGTACAGGTATCGGCAATATCTGCCTTTACTGGCACTTCATGGGCGAGGCACGCCCTAGTTCAGAAGTTCTTCAAGGGTGCAGTCAGGTTGAGACCACAGAGGAAACCACGGTTTCCTAAGTGGGATCTGCCACTGGTTCTCAAATTTTTCTCACAGATGCACAGAGCACTCTCAATCAGTGAACTCGCTTGCAAGACCATCTTCCTAGTGGCCATCACATCGGCAAAGAGGATCTCAGAGATCCAGTCCCTGGGAGCCAGAGAACCCTTCCTTACTTTCTTCCCAGACAGGGTGGTCTTGGTTCCAATGCTGGGGTCAAATCCCAAGGTCACTTCAATCATCCATGAGAACCAGGAGATAGTCCTTCCCTCCTTTGAGACAGCGGATGGTTCAGGCTTGCACCCTCTTGATGTGGGGGTCAACCTAAGACTATATCTGGAAGCCACAGCTCCCTTTCGCCAATCCGATCATCTGTTTGTCTTACTCAATGGGAAGAGGAAAGGGCTGAAGGCCTCCGTCAGATCCATAGCTGCGTGGATCGTTCAAGCGATCCAGTGGGCCTATAAGGAACAGGGCTTGGCTCCTCCTCAGGCGGTGACAGCGCACTCAACTAGAAGTATCTCGACCTCGTGGGCGGCTTGACGACACGTCGCGCCCGAAGTGATCTGCAGGGCAGCCTCCTGGTCTTCAATACAACGTTCATGTCGCATTATTGTGTGGAGTCAGCGGCTCTATCTTCTGTTATCTTTGGCCGTCAGGTATTGTCAGTGGACGGTGTTAAATAAATCTTTTTGTTCAGCATTTTCTGCCCTCCCGGGTATGTTGGCGAGTTATTTCCCACACGTAGGCTGCCATGGAGTCTGTCAGGAAAACGGAAAATTTCCTACCAAATACTTACGGTAAGTATTTGGTAGGAAATTTTCCGTTTTCTGTTCCATCATACCTGTCTGAGATGTACCTGAATTATCTGTGATTCCCTGGGATTTGAGCAATCTGGAACTGGTGGTCTGTTCAGACACATGTGACTCTGTTATAGAGTCCACTTGTTCTGGTAAGAGTCCATTATATCTCTGGTGGTGGAACACATGGCGAAATTGGATTCCTGACATGAATATGTTCTTTTACACATGGTGATTCACGGATGTCAAGATTGGCATTTTACTATCTTTATGACCACACTTATTGGGCTTTTTTCTTTGTCCAAACACTCATTGTATGCATTGTACTAGTGTTGCAATTATTGTTTTTTTATGATTTATTTAGTTGATTTTTTTGCACTTTGTCAGAAATGTGCATCATATGAAAACATTTTCTTTGCGCTATTTTTGCACTTTATTACGTGAGTTTTGGCATCGTTTATTTGCACTTGGGACACTTGTATGAGTATGTGGTAGTGGATAACTGTCACAAAACAACATTGAGGAATAATATGTCAGACGGCAAGAGAAAACCACTCATGTATAATGCTTCAGATGGCCCGGGCCCCGTTTCACATGAGCCCCGGGTGGACATTTGGGCTTCTGGAGCTTCTATCTTGACTACAGAAAGCATAGGCCTATGTTAGAAGTAGTTCACTCATTAAGGGGTTAAAGTGAACCGTGACCAAGGAGATGTAGCGAAAAGGTCTAGGACCAGCATCTGTACTTATGAACAAGGTGTGGGTTCCGGCAGATAATAAAGTAAGAAACCCTGTATATAGGATGATGTCTAGCTGCATATGTTGGTCATGTGAAGAGAAGCTGAGTACCCCCTTACATATGGGCAGATGGTCCACACCTGCAGCTTCTCCAAAAGACTCCGCTACTTTGAGGAGCACCACTCCAATGGCTACCAGAGTACCAGTGTTAATTTTGGCAGCAATTTCGATTTAGTTTTAGTCTTAGTCTTTTGATTAAAATGCCATTTTAGTTTTAGTACCATTTTAGTCATCTCCCATTGTTTTCGTTTTAGTCATATTTAGTCGACTAAATCTGCAGTAAAATCATTTTAGTCATCTAAAATCGAATGGGTTTAGTTAAATTGTAATGTATTATTTAAGCATTTCTCTAGAATTTCCAAACTTATTATATACTCCTGGAGTAAAAAATTGTAATATGTTATTATTTATGGTATTAAGGTTTGAACAAACTCACAGATACAGATCTAGCCACTCTGGATGGTCTGAAGTGGCCTGTAATGCACAGTGCTCTGGATGGTCATTTGAGGAGGTCTGTAATGCTGCACAGTGCTAACTGCTAAGCATGAAGCTCTGTGGAAACTGGAAGTTCACAAGGGTAAACGTCCCTCCCTCACACTTCATTTCATTTTCATTCGTTAAGGAAAACAGAATTGATTTTCTTCATAGTTTTCGTCAGTGGAAGAAAATGTGGTGTACTTTTCGTTTCGTTGTCGTCACTGTAAAAAGGCTGCTGACGAAAATTTTGACGAAAATGTTTTCATTGACAAAATGAACACTGTTCAATCCTGAAGGCGGTGATTGGTTTTTGGCACCCGAATGCAGCTAGGCTTCCCAAAAGTCTTACACATGTGGTGTCCCCATACTCAGGAGAAGCAGCAGAATGTATTTTGGGGTGTAATTCCACATATACCCATGGCATGTGTGAGCAATATATCATTCAAGTGACAACCTTGTGTAAAAATGTTATTTTTCAAACACTTGTGACAAAAAAATAAAATATTCAATGGGCTCAACATGCCTCTCAGCAAATTCCTTGGGTTGTCTATTTTCCAAAAAGGGGTAATTCTGAGGGGTTTTGTACTGCCCTGCCATTTTAACACCTCAAGAAATGAGATAGGCAGTCAGAAAGTAAAAGCTGAGTAAATTCCAGTATATATACACCATAGTTTGTAGATGCGCAAACCAATTAATATTCGCTTATTGGGGTTATTTTTACCAAAGACATGTAGCAGAATACATTTTGACCTAAATTTATGACAAAATTTTACTTTATTGGATATTTTTATAACAAAATAGTAGAAAAAACTTTTTTAGTTTATATCGCAAAAATAAAAATCCTAGTGGTGATCAAATACCACCAAAAGAAAGCTCCATTTGTGGGAAAAAAAGGAAATAAGCTTTGTTTGAAGAAAATGAAGAAATCCATTAAAAAAAAATACAAAAACCCCATAAATATTACATAATTTTACATTCTTTTTAAATTTACAAAACTATGAAAAAGCAAAAAGTATATGAACTTTTGAATAATTATATGTTTTCCTAAATTTTCTTCCCAGTGGAGGCCAAACATCTGGACCTGGGACAAGAACGCCTTCAAGGTGGCGGTCGGAAGATGGGTATCATGCTGCATCTTAAAAAGATAAGTACTTAATAAGTATTACATACAGTTTTAAAAAAAATACAAATGCATGAGAAAACAAAAATTTATGTTTGGTGTATTTTATGCTGATCTGTTTTCCTTTCTTCTATTTAGGGAAAGTGGAGACCCAACATCTGGACCCAGACCAGGTATAAAACCTTTTTTGTGGTGGTGGTCAGCAACTGGGGATCACGCTGTTGACCACCAGGACTTATAAATATTACAAAAAATAATAAATAAAAGAAAATGCCAAAAAGAAAAAAAATACCTTGTATATGATCGGCGCTTTCGTGTGCCACGATTTGCTCCAGCACTGATCCATCTACAGGCCCAGGCCAACGATTTTTGGTCTGCACCTGCTGATCGGTGCTGGTCAATGAGAGATCGTCATGTGCCTGTGTTTACAACACAGGCACAGGATGTGATGAGCTTGTCTCTCCTGGAGCTATGTTCAGTTCCAGAGAGAGAAGAGACAACACACCTTGAGTAAAAGCAGAACACTGACACAGTAAAACACATTGTTTAGGCCCATTTAACCCCCCCCCCCATTTAACCCTCTGATCGCACCCCCAGTTAACCCTTTCACTCCCTGTCACAGTGCCACTAGGTACAGTGTACAAATATTTTACTGATCACTGTATTAGCGTCACTGGTGATGCTAGATAGTGATAGTGGCAGTTAGCAGCAGTCCTATATAGCGTCAGGGTCCTGCCACATATTCCCTAATAAAGTTTTAACCCTCTGATCACCCCCAGTTAACCCTTTCACTGCCCTGTCACAGTGTCATTAGCACAGATTTTTTTTTCTGATCACTGTATTAGTGTCACGGGTGATGCCAGTTAGCGTTAACGTCAGTTAGCCTCGGTTTACACTGCAGTGATGCGGGAACCCTGCGAGTTCCCGCATCGCATATCTCTGAACGGCAGTTCACACTGCCATATGCGAACTCTGGGGAGTGTCAATACAATGTTAATGACACCGCCAAATCAGTTCGCATATCGCACTGCGAACTGCTAACTCTCACAGGAATCGGATCGCATGGTGTGAACCACCATGCGATACGATTCTGACCCTGCGAAAAAAAAGGATCCTGTGTGAGTTTGCTCCAATTGTGATGCAAATTCAGCCATACAATCTCTATGGCTGATTTTGCATCGCACAGAGATCGCATATGGTTCACACTGCAGTGCGGTGCGAAATCATATGCGATCTCTGAGATCGCTGCAGTGTGAACCCAGCCTAAGCGTCAATCCCAGACAGTGTCAGATTGTGTCCTCCATATATTCACTAATAAATTTTAACCCTTTGATTGCCAGTAACACACACACAAACTATACACCTCCATTACTAGTATAGTCTGAATGGATCAATATATTTGATCAGATTAGAACTATACTAGCTTCCCTAATAGCATAGTGTACCCAAAAATGCAGCGTTAGCAGGATCAGCCCTGACACCTACCAGCACCTGCATTTAGCCCCTCGGCCCCTTTCCCCAACAAGTGCAGTGTCAGTAGATTACTGTCACTTCTGATACAAACCACACAAAACCGCAGCATTAGCAGAGTCAGGCCTGATCTCTGCTAGTACTAGCTGGTAATTTTTTTGTAGAGGTTCAAGCAGTCCCTGACAGCCATGTGCTCTTTACCTGTGAGTTGCACTAGGTACCTATAAATTTAGTGGCCAAAATCTCAAACGAAAGGTACACTAATGCAGAGGCTTACATGATTCCAAGCATGACAGATGAGAGCGATGGGGAAGCCTCACTGTCAGAATCAGGCTCAGAATATGAACCTGTAGAGAGCAGCAGCACCCTGACAGAAAGCTCTGACGATGGACTAGAGGTCCCTGCTAAGGTCAGGCATACCCGACCCTGTGCTCAGATTGCTGAGGAGCAACAATCGCATGATTACCATATGCAGGAGAGTGCTAGTTAGGGTTGCCACCTCATGCCTTTAAAACCGAACACATATTAATTACACAGGTTCTGTGGCTGATTAAGGTGGTAATTAAACTCACTTGGTGACTTATCTGCATTTAATTAGCCTCAGAACCTGTGTAATTCATATATGTTCGGGTTTAAAGGGATGAGGTGGCAACCCTTGTGCTAGTACTAGTGCCACTCTACCTTCTAGTGAACTGGTGAGCAACAGCGGCCTAGTACAACCTGGTCTTAGACACACCAGCACTGCAATAACACTTGGTGACGTGGCGAGTCCCATAAGTGCAGTTCAAGCTGGTGCCGTGGCTAGCACAAGTAGTGTCCCGTGGCCACCAAGAATACGAACGCAGGCCTGTAGAGCCCATAGTACCGTTCCTGATGCGCTGTACTTCCCCCATTCACTGGTCAACCCGGAATTCAGGTGGAAATATCAAATTTAACTCCTCTTTGTTTTTGGAGCTGTTTTTCATGGAAGATCTGTATGGATCTATTGTGGATCAAAGCAATTTATACGCTGAACAATTAATCTCCGCAAGCCCAAATTAGAACCTTGCCAGACAATTCGAATGGAAACGTATCTCTGTTTCCAAATTCAAGATTTTTTTGGGCCTAACCCTCAACATGGGCAATACTAAAAAGAATGAGTTGCAGTCATATTGGTCCACTGACTCAATTCATCATATGCCCATGTTCTCTGCTGCTATGGCCATGCATAGATACGACAATATTATGCGATTTATGCACTTCAGTGACAATGAACTCTTTCGTCCTCGGGGTGACGCTAAATATGATCGGCTCCACAAAATTCGGCCTCTCATAAATCATTTTAACCAAAAATTTGCAGCCTTGTATACCCCCCCCAACAAGTTGTCTGCGTAGACAAGTCCCTCGTTCATTTTTCTGGCAACCTTGCTTTCAAACAGTTTCTCCCCAGCAAGCATGCCAGATATGGGGTCAAAATGTATAAGCTCTGTGAGAGGGCAACAGGCTATACATGTGGTTTTCCTGACTTACAAGTGAAAAGATAGTCACATGGAGCCTCCCAACCGACCAGACTACATAGGGAGCAGTGGCAAGATTGTTTGGGATTTGGTGTCACCCTTAGCCTGAAAGGGGTACCACTTGTACGTGGACAATTATTACACAAGTGTACCACTTTCTAGACAACTTTTTGAATTTGGAATTGGCGCATGTGGCACCGTGCGACCTAATCGACGGGACTTCCCCCAATGGCTTGTAAATACCCAACTTAGATCAGGGGAGAGAGCCTGCTTGAAATTGAATGAATTGCTTGTAGTGAAGTGGAAGGACAAATTGGATGTTTTTGTTCTGTCTTCCATTCACGTAGATACGGCAGTACAAATTGCAATGGCGACTGGTGTTGAGAAGCCCCTCTCTGTTCACGACTACAACCTTAACATGGGAGACGTGGACTTCAATGACCAGATGATGAGCCATACTTAATGTCCCGTAAAGCCGGACGCTAGTCTGTATATTTATTCCAATTGGCTGTGTTCAACACTTTTGTACTATGCAAAGGGTCAGGAAGAAGCCGGCTGCATGAGAGGCATTTTCCAGATGTCCTTCCTGGTACCCCTACCCACAGAGCACTCCAAAAAAAGATGTCGTGTCTGTAGTAGACACGGATACAGATGGGACACCGGCTATTTTTGTCCCTCCTGTCTTGGCCAACCTCAAGGACTGTTTCCCTCGCTACCACACACTAGTAGAGTATTAGTATAGGGTACAGCACAGTCTAGGGCACACATTCACACAGGGTCTCGAAAGATGTTAGATCGCTATCGCATTTTGGGAGACCCTAGCCTGGAACGTTTAAAGTGTTTTACAGTTACAAAAAAAGTTTAAAAAAGTTAAAAAGAAACATAAAAAATGTAAAAATTAAAAAAAAGTAAAAAAACAAAAATAATAAAAAGAAAAAAGAAAACATAGTTGTCGTTTTATTGAGTTAATGTTCTATTCTTACTGTTTTACTGTACTGTACAGTATACTATACTGCTATACTGTTATGTTTTATTGTTACTGTGGTTTTTTTGTTAACCGTTGTTTGCTTTGCAGGTACGCCATTCAGCTGCAGCACTAATCTGTTTATTCTGACAACAATGAGGCTTGCTTTCAGCATACTTAAATCAGTGACTACAGCACTGTAGGAGGTGATTTCACCACCACAGTCAAAAAAAGAGCATATATGCCGAAGCTTAGGGGCTGGGGTGGACAGAGGGTGGATTGCCCCTATGTTTCGCCATATATTTTTTTTTTCACTTTTCTTAGCAGAGATTTCTTCATCCACATCGATCGATGTGAATGGAGTAATTTGTTAGGGTCTCTTTTTTTGTTCAGCCCACAGGCTGCATGAAAAAAAAAAAAGAACATTACAATATATGCTTAACAAGGATCAGAAACATACTGGTATGTTGCTGAACTTTGAGTTATACTGGAATGATGCCTGCAGGTTTAGGCATCATATTGGTATCTTTTTTTTCAGCCGGCGGTCAGCTTTCATGTAAGAGCAATCCTAGTAGCTAATTAGCCACTAGACTGCTTTTACAAATAGTAGGAGGGGACATCCCCCCTCTCGCCACCTTCCATGGTTTTCTCAGGGCCTCCTGTCCCAGCGGGGAACCCAATAATGCAGCTGGTGGTTCCATCAGCTGACCATAGAGACCGGAACGGCTCCAATCACCTCTATGGCCTAAGAAACCGGTAGCTATGAGCATTTCATGACTTCGGTTTCACTGGATATTAACAGCACCATTTTTAAATTAGGAAAGCATCTTATCACACTGATCTTGATGTGGTCAGATGCTTTAAGGGCAGAGGAGAGATCTAGAGTCTAATAGACCCCACATTTTTTTAAAAAAAGAGTACCTGTCACTACCTATTGCTATCATAGGGAATATTTTCATTCCCTGTGATAACAATAAAAGTGATAAAAGAAAAAAAATTAAAGGGACAGCGTAAAAATAAAATAAAAAAGCAAAATAAATAATCAAAAAATTGAAAGCACCCCTGCCCACCCCCCCCCCTCTTGTTGTATGTAAACAGCAGTTGCACCATGCAGGTGAGGTATCACCACAAACATCATATTGAGGGCAGTAATTCTAGCAGTAGACCTCCTTTGTAAATCTAAAGTGTTATCTGTAAAGGCTTTTAAAAATGTAAGTAGTTAATCGCCGCTGCATGTGCATGTGTAATTTTAAAGCATATCATGTTTGGTATCTATGTACTCGGCATAAGATCATCTTTTATACCTTACCAAACAATTGGACAATATATTGTGTTTTTGTGCATTAAAATTCAAAAAAGAGTTTTTTTCCAACAAAAATTGCGTTTGGAAAATCACTGCGCAAATACTGTGACAAAAAAAAAATTGCAACAACCCCCATTTTATTCTGTAGGGTCTCTGATTTTAAAAAAGATATAATGTTTGGGGGTTCAAAGTAATTTTCTAGCAAAAAAAAAATAATAATTTTTTCATGTAAACAAAAAGTGTCATAAAAGGCTTGGTCTTCAAGTGGTTAGAAGAGTGGGCGATGTGTGGCACAAGCCTCTAATGTTTGGCATTAAATGCCAGGGCAGTTCAAATACCCCAAGCTATTTGCTGAGAGGCACGCTGAGTCCATGGAATATTTTATGCTTTGCCACAAGTTTCTGGAAAATGAAAATTTTTATTTCTTTACACAAAGTTGTCAATTAAATTACAGTATCTCACAAACGTTAGTACACCCCTCACATTTTTGTAAATATTTTATTATATCTTTTCATGTGACAACACTGAAGAAATGACACTTTGCTACAATGTAAAGTAGTGAGTGCACAGCTTGTATAACAGTGTAAGTTTGCTGTCCCCTCAAAATAACTCAACACACAGCCATTAATGTCTAAACCGCTGGCAACAAAACTGAGTACACCCCTAAGTGCAAATGCCCAAATTGGGCCGAATTTGCCATTTTCCCTCCCCGGTGTCATGTAACTTGTTAGTGTTACAAGGTCTCAGGTGTGAATAGGAAGCAGGTGTGTTAAATTTGGTGTTATCACTCTCACTCTCTCATACTGGTCACTGGAAGTTCAACATGGCACCTCATGGGGAAGAACTCTCTGAGGATCTGAAAAAAAGAATTGTTGCTCTAAATAAAGATGACCTAGGCTATAAGACGACTGCCAAGACCCTGAAACTGAGCTGCAGCACGGTGGCCAAGACCATACAGCGGTTTAACATAACAGGTTCCACTCAGAACAGGCCTCGCCATGGTCAACCAAAGCAGTTGAGTGCATGTGCTCAGCATCATATCTAGTCCTTGTCTTTGGGAAATAGACATATAACTGCTGGCAGCGTTGCTGCAGAGGTTGAAGGGGTGGGGTTCTGAATATCAGTGCTCAGAACATACACCGCACATTGCATCAAATTGGTCTGCATGGCTGTCGTCCCAGAAGGAAGCCTCTTCTAATGATGATACACAAGAAAGCCTGCAAACAGTTTGCTGAAGATAAGCAGACTAAGGACATGGATTACTGGAACCGTGTCCTGTGGTCTGATGAGACCAAGATCAACTTCTTTGGTTCAGATGGTATCAAACGTGTGTGGCTGCAACCAGATGAGGAGTACAAAGACAAGTGTGTCTTGCCTACAGTCAAGCATAGTGTTAGGAGTGTCATGGTCTGGGGCTGCATGAGTGCTGCCGGCACTGGGGAACTACAGTTCATTGAGGGAACCATGAATGCCAACTTGTACTGTGACATACTGAAGCAGAGCATGATCCCCTCCCTTCGAAGACTGGGCCGCAGGGCAGTATTTCAACATGATAATGACCCCAAACACACATCCAAGATGACCACTGCCATGCTAAAGAAGCTGAGTGTAAAGGTGATGGACTGGCCAAGCATGTCTCCAGACCTAAACCCTATTGAGCATCTGTGGGGCATCCTCAAATGAAAGGTGGAGGAGCGCCAGGTCTCTAACATCCACTAGCTCCATGATCTCATTATGGAGGAGTGGAAGAGGACTCCAGTGGCAACCTGTGAAGCTCTGGTGAACTCCATGCCCAAGAGGGTTAAGACAGTGCTGGAAAATAATGGTGGCCACACAAAATATTGACACTTTGGGCCCAATTTGGACATTTTCCCTTAGGGGTGTACTCACTTTTGTTGCCAGTCGTTTAGAAATGAATGGCTGTGTGTTGAGTTATTTTGAGTGGACAGCAAATTTACACTGTTATACAAGCTGTACACTCACTACTTTACGTTGTAGAAAAGTGTAATTTCTTCTGTGCTGTCACATGAAACGATATAATAAAGTATTTACAAAAATGTGAGGGGTGTACTCACTTTTTTCTCCTGAGTATGGGGTCTCCACATATGTGAGACTTTTTGATGGTCTAGCCGCGTACAGGACCCCGAAAAACCAATCATCGCCTTCAGGCTTTCTAAGGGCGTAAATTGCTAATTTCACTTCCTCACTACCTATCACAGCTTTGGAGGCCCTGCAATGTCAAGATATCACAAAAACGCACAAAATTACCCCATTTTGGAAAGTAGACATCCCAAGGTAATTGCTAAGACATGGGGAGTATTTTGAAGATCTCATTTGTTGCCACACTTTTTTGGAAAATGAAGAAAGAAAAGGAAAATTTATTTTTTGTTTTCTTTTTTCAATTTTCAAAAAAATAAAATATTCAATGGGCTCAACCTGCCTCTCAGCAAATTCCTTGGTGTGTCTACTTTCTAAAAATGGGTAATTTGGGGAGGGGGGGTTGTGCTGCCCTGCCATTTTAGCACTTCCAGAAATGAGATAAAAAGCTGCGTAAATGCCAGTATATATACACCATAGTTTGTAGACGCTATAACTTTTGCGCAAACCAACAAATATACCCTTATTGAGATTTTTTTACCAAAACCATGTAGCTGAATACATTTTAGCCTAAATGTATGACAACAATTGAATTTATTGGATATTTTTTTTAACAAAAAGTAGAAAATTAAATTTTTTTCAAAATTTTCGCAAAAAATAAAAATCTCAGTGGTTATCAAGTACCACTAAAAGAAAGCTCTATTTGTGGGAAAAAATGACATACATTTTGTTTGGGTACAGCATTGCATGACTGCACAATTACCAGTTAAAGTAGCGCAGTGCCAAATTGCAAACAATGCTCTGGTCAGGAAAAAATACAAAAGTCTGGTTAAAGTTAAAAAAAAAATTCCATCATTTTGAACATTTATAGAAAACTATGGAAAAGCAAAAAAGTCTATAATTTTTTGTGATTTTTTTTTTTACTCATCTGTTTTCTCAAATCTTCTTCTATATAAGGAGACAGTGGAGGTCCACTGATGTGCCAAACGCCAGAACCAAGACCTTCAGGAATCAAACAACAGAGGCCCATTAATGGAAATGAAGACCTAGGACTGGAACCAGACAGAGATTCACTTAAAAAGTGTGAAACTCTTTACTACTTTCACTGCCAGATCCATTATTGTGGGTTTTTGCACACATTTAAAACATCGTTTTAGGCCTGAAGTTTAGTTAAAGTGATTGTAAATGTAATTTTTTTACATAACAAACATGTTATACTTACCTTCTCTGTGCAATGGGTTTCCACAGAGCAGCCCTGATCCTCCTCTTCTGGGATCCCCTGCTGGCACTCTCAGCTCCTCCCCCCTTCCGAGTGCCCACATAGCAAGCAAGCTATGGGGGCACTCGTGCAGGCTGGATCCCAAGCTGGGCTCTGTGTGTGCATTGACACACACAATGTGGCTCAGCATCCTATCCCCACTTTCTCCTCACAGACTGTGACTGACAACAGCTGGAGCCAATTGCTCTGGCTGCTGGCTCTCTGTGCTGTGAGGAGAGAAAGAGAGGAGAGAGCCACTGCTCTCAGGCACAGTGGTGGATTGAGATCAGGCTCAGGTAAGTATTAAGGAGGGGGCTGAACACAGAAAGTTTTTTTACTTTATTGCGAAGAATGCATTAAGAAAATACAACATTCTGCCTTTACAACCACCTTAAAACACCCAAACATTGTATCTTTTCTTAAAGCAGAGACCCTGGAGAATAAAATGGTGATACTTTTATTTTTTTGTTACATGATATTTGTGAAGCGGTTTATCAGGTACAAAATTTCAGTAGAAAATACAGTAAAGTAAATTTTAGAGCAAACAAAGACAATATATTACCCATTCTTTTGTAGACTCCAGGGGTCTCAGAAAGCCAATAGTCAACTTCATGAAATGTACACATATTCCTGGTGACTGCAGCCTCAGGGAGTGTATGTAGACCTCCCCGCTGCAACCGTCAAATGACATATGGCGATGACAGTAAAAGGGGTAAAAACATGACTGGATTTCAGACAAATATTTACAAAACTATAAAAACTTTTAATAACCAAATAAAAAATGTTAAAAACACATAAAGAGTTGCGTCATTTGTGTAATCATTACATCTATTGTGATCATTTGTAGATCATTCTAAACTACTACCATGAGTTCCCATTATTTCCTTATTAGGCCTGTGACATCACAGGAGTCATAAAAGGTGAAATCATGTAGATTTCCACCCCCTGTGAGGTCTAATAAGTACTATGCTTATTTATTAGAATAGCATCTATAGTACTACCTTACTACAGTGGGTATATAGAAAAGAATCACCTCCCTTTAAAATAATGACATGTTGTTGCTTTGCAGCCTGAAATTAAGACAGACACAGTTTTTGTTTTATCCAGTTGTACATACTCAGTGCAACTTATAACATCCAAGTGAAAAATATAGCACCGACATGTCAGAATCACTGAGTTGGAAAAAGGATCACCCCCTTTTGTCAGTATTTTGTTGAAGCACCTTTTGCTTTAATTATTGCCTTTAGTCTGTTGGGATATTTCTCTACTAACTTTGCACATCTAAACTTTGCAATATTTGCCCACTCTTCTTTGCAGAACTGCTCAAGTTCAGTTACATTTGATGGTGACCATTTGTGGACTGCAGTCTTCAAGTCATTCCACAGATTTTCAATGGGGTTTAGGTCTGGGCTCTGACTAGGCCATGCAAGGACACTTACCTTTCTCTCCTTCATGTTGGAAGGTAAACCTTCTTCCCATTGACAACTTTCTGGCAGAGGGCAGCAGATTTTTCTAAACAATTTGAAGGAAATTTTGCATCATTTTTCCTTCTACCCTGACAAGTGCTCCAGTCCCTGCCACAGAGAAACACCTCAACAGGATATTACCACCTCCGTGCTTTACTGTAGGAATGGCGTTATTTGGATGGTGAGCTGTATTGGATTTCCGCCAGATATATCGTTTGGTGTTGAGGCCAAAAAATTCAATTTTATTCTCATCTGACCATAACACCCTTTTCCATGTGGCCTCAGAATCTTCAAGATACAAGCCACATTTGTGGAGAATTTGTCATATTGCTGTCACATGCAGGAATGGGCTGGATGCTAGAGTCGAATGTAAGTTCGACTTGAACATCCGCTGTGCGTTTGTTCGGAGAATAATGAACATTATGGGGCGTTCTCGGTGGAATGCCCCATAATGCACTGCCAGATCACAGTGCACCGACGGCTGATGATTGACCAAAGCATGCACCTGACCTGCATGCTTTGGCCAATCACAATGTGAACTGCTGTGAGAGCCATTATTGGCCAAAGGCAGGGTGCCTTTGGCCAATCATGGCTCAGGGGCTAAGTCCACGGCCCACACTATATAAGGCTGCTTCTACAGTGACCATATGTAGTGTGATATTGGAGAGAACTTGAGGTAGATTAGGCAGGTTAGTTAGTGGCATGCAGGCAGTATATTAATACATATATACAGTGTAGTATATACATATATCTATATATATCTATATATATCTATATATATAGATATATCTATATATATCTATATCTATATCTATCTATCTATCTATCTATCTATCTATCTATCTATCTATCTATCTATCTATCTATATATATATATATACATACACACGCACACACACTGCATTCAGTGTAGACTATATATGCAGTGCATTCAGTGTAGACTATATATACAGTCAGTGCAAGCAGTGTATTAACCGGTTCCGGACCGGCTTGTGTACATTTACTACTGCAGAGTGGCAGTGTAGCGTGAATTGCCGTCTATAAATGGCGATCCGCACACAATCAGCTAGGGGGCGAGAGCACGCTGCTGCACTCTCGTGCCCGCCGCATGTGGACTCGATGTCCGCCGGTGACCCGCAATAGTCTGTTAGAGAAGAAAAGTGGGGAACCGCCAATGTAAACACGGGGGTTCCTCCCACCTGTGTCAGGCGGCATGACAGTGATCTACTGATCCCTGTGATCGGGATCAGTTCGATTTCTTATGCCCCTGCCAGCCCAGCCCCCACACAGTTAGAACACACCAAGGGAACACAGTTAACCCCTTGATCCCCCCTTGCAGGTTAACCCCACTTTTTGCAATTCGGCACTGTGTCACTTTAACTGACAATTACACGGTCGTGCGACGTTGTACCCAAACAAAATTGCCGTCCTTTTTTTCCCACATATAGAGCTTTCTTTTGGTGGTATTTGATCACCTCTGTGTCACTTCTGATCACCGATATAAACAAAAAAAGAGCGACAATTTTGAAAAAAAGAAAACAAAATTTTTTACTTTTTGATATTATACATTTCCAAAAAAAAAATACAGAAACAAATTTATTCATCCGTTTTGGCCGATATATATACTTCCTCATACTTTTGGTAAAAAAATTGTAATCGGCGTATATTGATTGGTTTGCGCAACAGGTGTTGCGCAAACAGGTTTACAAACCATGAGAATTAATTGATGGCGTTTTTACTTTAATTTTTTTTTACTAGTAATGGTAGCGATCTGCTTTTTGTAGCGGGACTGCGATATTGCGGTGGACATGTTGGATATTTTTGACACTTTTTTGGGACCATTGACATTTATACAGCGATCAGATCTAAAAAAAAACACTGATTACTGTATAAATGTCATTGGCAGGGAAGGTGTTAACCTGCAGGAGGCAATCAAGGGGTTAACTGTGTTCCCTAGGCGTGTTCTAACTATGTGGGGGCTGGGCTGGCAGGGGTATAACAGATCTAACTGATCCCGATCACAGAAATCAGTAGATCTCTGTCATGCCGCCTTGCAAAATAGGAAACCGTCTTTTTTACATCGGCGGTTCCCCATTCTTCCCATGTAGTAAGCGATTGCGGGTCGCCGGCGGACATTGAGTCCGCCCGTTCCGTGGCCACAGCGAGGGGGCACGAGAGCGTGGCGCCAGCGGCGCACGCTCGCCCCTAACCGCACGTTTCGTTCAGATCATGTGAGGTCTGGACATGACGGCCTGGGACACATCTCTGAGCAAGTTGTCGATGACCCTAATTGAATTGATTGAAACAGGTGTGTAATAATACTTACATATATAAAAGTGCAATGGTTGCATGGACGCTTATGCCCCAGTTGAAGTCTCATAACACGAAACGCGTCGGGTACTGTTAGCCCCATGCTCTACTATTGCGCTGACCTTACCCTTGGAATTCCATGCAATGATTATTGGATTGAACATGTGAGTGTATCTGATTTTAAATAAATCTACTTTTTTATCTGGTATCACACTATGTGCGGTTTTTATATTTTATGGATGGATTCTCGATGAGCTTTTGTGAGGTGAAGGGCGGATGAAAAGTCCTGTCTCCCTGGTTTGCCTATCGATGATTACATGTCTAGATGAACGGAGTGGATCCATTGTTTATACATACCAAGATGCGTCTGGAGAGAAAGCCTTAGATGGTTCAACACAATCTCCATATCCATTGGGACGTACCTAGATTAATGTTTTATGCGATTTATCTACTTACCGTTGGTAAGAGTATTTAACTTGTTTGGTGGTGGATGCACATGTCCACGGTGGAAGTGGTGTTTTGATACACTGAACATCATTTATTCATCACAATATATGTGGACTTCATTATCTAATATTTATTTTCAGCACAACACTTTATATGTTTCAGATAATAGACTTCACTGTGCTTCTAGGCATTGATAAAGCCATTTTTGTATCCATCAAAATTTTTTTGTATCCATCTTGTGACTTGTGCCTGTCCACAATTTTATCCCAGAGAGCTTATGACAGTGCTTTGGTACTCCAGAATTAGTGCGGTGGTCCTTTGATCCCTCAAACCGTTTACTTGTGTTACCATAGCTTTTCCTGGACTTCATGGGGGGGGGGTGATGTTTATGAGGATAATCACTAGGGGCTGTTAGTGCTCTGAGCTGTTCCAGGCAATGGTGGCCTGTCCATTAGGGGCGCATGGGTGCTGCCCCCCCATCCATGCATCCGGCCCCCTAATCTACATGCAGAGCGCCAGGCGCATGGATTGCAAGGGGGGGGGGGGGATTTGAAGCACGTGATTAGAACAAGGGGCTCTAATAGGCGTCAAAAAAGGGTGGGCTCGTGGCACAGAGCACTGTGCTCAAAGCTCACCCAGTTGTGTGACAATAGTGAATGAATATTTGTTATTCTCACACTGACCCTCCTCCCGGCCAATCAGGAAGCGGGTCCTGAGACCCGTCACCCGGTTGGCCAAAAGGACAGGCGCCTAGAAGGAGGAGGGAGGAGCTGCACGGCAGAAGCCGCCATGATGCAGAGGAGGAGGAGATGCCCGCCCGTAGGAGCGCTGCCGTCCAGAACCTAGAGTGCAGGCTGGGTGACCGACCGACCAATCGCAAGCGTCAGCGGAGGGGTGTTGGATGCCTTGCCCCTGGTCGATGGGGGGTGGTTGTTTGCTGCCCCCCCAAAAAAAAACACCAGCCGCCACTGGTTCCACAGAAGTAGTAGGATCTTTATTGTTATAGAATATTTTAGATACTATGCTATACAGCCACATGTTAAGCCACAGAGACATTGTGTGAGATCGTGTTTGTGCAACTTTCACAATCTGTTTTGTATTATTCTGCATGCTGTTTGCCACCCTGAACCTGTTTTGAATGATGCTTCTAACTTTGAATCTGTTTAGTAATCCGCAAGTTACAGTTACCCTATGTCTGATCGTTCAGCTGATTACCCGTACCTCCCAACTTTCTGAGATGGTAATGAGGGACACCTATTAGCAAAAGACTGTACTAAATATAAATCCCCTCTGAATCCTCCCCAAACAAAAATGCAAACATTCTCTCCCTCCTCCCAGTACAAATTCATTCTCTCTTCCCTAACTTCTCACATTTATGCTTCCGAGCAGTGGCGGCTGGTGTTTTTTTTTTTGGGGGGGGGGGCGGCAAGCAACCAACCCCCCCGGGTGGCGCGCCACTACCACCACTACCCCCCCAATCCCCCCTGACGTCCAGCGGTATGGCCCTACCACCCCCACTACCACCCCCTCCTCCTTTGTCTGATGGTTGTTCTGGCACTTACCCCATCAAGGCGGCGGGTGGCGGGCAACGGCTCCTCTGCTCCTGCTCTGTTCTCTCCTCCATCTTCCATGTGTCTCCTCCTCCTAGGTGATAGACATTCAATAGGATTGCCTGTCCTTTCAACCAGTCGGGTGACAGGTCTCAGACCTGCTTCCTGATTGGCCGGGAGAATAGCGAATATTCATTCACTATTCTAACACACCTGGGTGAGCTGAGAGCGCACTCTCTGCGCCCCGAGCCCATCCTTTTTTGAAGCCTATTAGAGCCACCCCAGACATTGTAATTCATACGCCCGGCATCCTGAAAGGGACCGGGCGCATGGATAGAGGGACAGTGGCAGAGATAAGGGAGGCAGTGCCCGTGCGCCCTCAATGGACAGGCCGCCGCTGCTTTCCAGGCTGTCCACCCCAAGGCACGCTGTATCATATGTTTTGGTCCTGTTAAGTGTTGCAACCTGTGTGGCATAGGGTTTCTGAGATAGCCACCACGATTTAGAGAAGCCAACTCCAATTGTTTTCTTCTATGTATTTGCTTTTTCACTTTATTCCCGGTGCCACACGCCAAGAGAATTGCTTTATCCACACTGTGTTGCAATGATTTGGAGAATAGCCCTTCAATGGAAATGGACATTTTCTCTTATTATTGATAGAGTGGATTCTGTAACACTCATGGAACATATACACCACATGTTTGATACAAAGCACCTCTTTGATGCCAAATGGAATGCTTGGAAGTCCTCACACTCCTTTTTTTCTGTCATAATTGCTATTTTGCTAATATAACCATATGTTGAGCAACCTTTTTTTTCTGTTATTTACAGTGCTTTGAAAAAGTATTCATACCCTTGAAATTTATCACATTTTGTCACTTTACAACCAAAAACCTCAATGTATTTTTATTGGGACTTTATGTGATAGATCAATACAAAGTGGCACAATATTGTGAAGTGAAAGGAAAATGATAAATAATTTTCAAATTTTAAAAAAAAAATAACTATCTGAAAAGTGTGGCGTGCATTTGTATTCAACCCCCTTTACTCTGATACCATTAACTACAATCTAGTGGAACCAATTGTCTTCAGAAGTCACCTAATTAGTAAATAGAGTCCACTTGTGTGTAATTTAATCTCAGTATAAATACAGCTGTTCTGTGAAGCCCTCAAAGGTTTGTTAGAGAACCTTAGTGAACAAACAGCATCACGGAGGCCAAGGAACACACCAGACAGTTTAAAGCAGTTAGGCTATAAAAAAATATCCCAAGCTTTGAACATCTCACAGAGCACTGTTCAACCCATCACGAAAATGAAAAGATTATGGCACAACTGCAAACCTACCAAGACATGGCCGTCCACCAAAAACTGAAAGGCCAGGCAAGGAGAACATTAATCAGATAGCCAGCCAAGAGGTCCATGTTAACTCTGAGATCCACAGCTCAGATGGGAGAATCTGTCCACAGGACAACTACTAGTTATGCACTCCACACATCTGGCCTTTATAGAAGAGTGGCAAGTAGAAAGCCATTGTAGAAAGGAAGCCATAAAAAGTCCCATTTGCAGTTAGGGAGATGCCATGTTGGGGACACAGCAAACGTGGAGAAGTTACTCTGGTCAGATGAGACCAAAATGTAACTTTTTGGCCTGAAAGAAAAACGCTATGTGTGGTAGAAAACTAACACTGCACATCACTCTAAACACATCATCCACATTGTGAAACATAGTGGTATCAGAATCATGTTGTAGGGGTACTTTTCTTCAGCAGGGACAGGGAAGCTGGTCAGAGTTGGTGGGAAGATGAATGGAGCCAAATACCGGGCAATTTTAAAAGAAAACCTGTTAGAGTCTGAAAAAGACTTGAGACTGGGGTGGAGGTTCACCTTCCAGCAGGACAACGACCCTAAAAATACAACCAGAGCTACAATAAAATAGTTTAGATCAAAGCATATTCATGTGTTAAAAAGCCCCAGTTAAAGTCCAGACCTAAATCCAATTGAGAATCTGTGGCAAGACTTGAAAATTGCTGTTCACAGACGCTCTCCATCCTATCTGACAGAGCTTGAGCTTGAGCTATTTTGCGAAGAAGAATGGACAACAAATTCACTCTTTATATGTGCAAAGCTGGTAGAGACATCTACCAAAAAGACTTGCAGCTGTAATTGCAGGGAAAGGTGGTTCTACAAAGTATTGAGGGGGGCTGAATACAAATGTACGCCACACTTTTCATATATTTAAAAAAAAAACTTAAAACCATTTATCATTTTCCTTCTACTTGTGCCACTATGTGCCACTTTGTGTTGGTCTATCGCATAAAATCCCAATAAAATGAATTTATGTTTTTGGTTGTAACATGGCAATATGTGGAAAATTTCAAGGGGTATGAATACTTTTTCAAGGCACTGCATTACATGTCTTATATTGTATGCCAAGCTTTATCTGTATCATTTTATTATTCTGTAAAGGTATAGCCATATGGCTGTTTAGTGTATATTGAACTAATAGTTTCTCCTGGAAGTTTTGCATTATTTGGTACGATGCTGACCCTTTGGGCCATTTTTACTATTTGTAATATTTTCATACATCAATAAAAATAGTTTGTGAACAAAAAATGTCCCCTTCTGGCACAAATACCCTGCCCCCCCCTCCCCCCTGCACAAATTCCTGCAATCCTGTTTTGACAGCCATCTTGTATCAACTCTTGTATTGCGGAGCACTGACAAGAGGGAGGAGCTGGTGGGGGAGAGCACAGCTGTCATCTCCTCTGGGTTCTCTCCTCCTCCCTGCTGCTGTCACTACCTCCGTAGTACTTTCATTGTCACTACTCCTGTAGCAAGTTTATTTCCTCTGCAACAGTGCAAATTCACACTGTGGTGCCCCCTTCCCTTGCATGAGTTCACTGAACCAGAGATAGCTCCCGTCCTACCCCCCTCCTTTATCTCTACCCTGACAAAACTGTTCTACTCTGCTAGTGGTTCAGTTTTAGGTGTATGGACACAGAGAAGGTGAACTCTACATACACAGTATAAAACGCACAATCGGTGCAACGGAGACCCATCAGGACCCACAGGGCAGCAGTTTACAATCTTTCATTGTACAAGGAAATATGTTACCTGGAAGCCCTGCTACTCTAGGACACAGCCTTTCCTTTTTCACACAGCCAGGCAACATGAATTGTTCAACTTTCTCACAGGCTCAATAATCAGTCCAGGGTACTTTGATGCCCCCGGTCTCACTGGACATCAGACAAGCTGGCTGAAGCCCATTCATCCAAAACTGTCTCCAGGGACCCAGATTTTTCCTGTATTCTGGGGGACCCCAAGTCTATTTCCCAACCACTGTCACTCCCCACCGGCCCACCTGATAAAGAATCTTTAGACTACGGTTCCTTCTGAGTGGGGGTGACCAGGCGGACTGCAACAGCCATCTTGTCCAGAGTCTTTTCCCACTTGGGCACTACGGCACTCTTTGATGCTGTCGGCTCCTCAACATAATCCTTTGGGCCGTGGATAGCGACTGGCCTCCTACCTCGCCCGCATGTGTATTCCCGCATCCCTCTGCTACAGGTGACCTCTGATGGGACCAAGCTGGCTGCGTTTCTCACGGGACCCTCCGCCCACCAGGATATTTTCGGCATTTCCATACATAATCCTGACTGCAGGTCCATGGCGTAGGCAACAGGTGCTAGGTCGCTTGGTGTGAACTTGACTAGCAGCTCCCTGCAATGCCCACACTTGATCCAAGCACTGACAACTGCCATAAAGTCTCTCCACTCCATCCATCATCCCGAAAGCAAATCCTCCTCGGTGCTCCAAACAAACTCCGGTGTCCACTTTCCGACTCTGCCACTCAGGCTCCCAATCCTGCAGCTCATCCATGTCCACAAACCTATACACCTGCACGTAAAATGCCATCTTAGGCCTCATGCACACAGGATGTTAAAAATACGTTCTAAAAAAAAATCAGTAGCTTTGTAGTGAGTTTTCCAGCTCTTTTTAACGTTATTGCACTAGCGTTTCCGCACGTTTTTCCGCTGTAGTGTTTTTTAGCGCTGTTTGTCTCAATGGGTCAAAAACATCCCTGTTTTTGAGCGTTTGAGCGTTTTTTCCTTCCTGGGCTCACAGCTCAGCTCGCCACGAGACAAACTGGCACCAGGACTTTCCTGCACCCTTGTTAACTCTGGGTGTGCCACAACAAAGTCAATTGACTGTGTTGCAAGAATTAAGATGCTGTTTCTAGGCTAACTAGTCTGAAAGTAGGGTTGCCGCCTCATCCCTGTAAACCTGAACACATATTAATTACACAGGTTCTGAGGCTAATTTAATGCATATAAGGCACCAAGTGAGTTTAATTACCATCTTAATCAGCCACAGACCCCGTGTAATTAATATGTGTTCGGGTTTAAAGGGATGAGGCGGCAACTCTATCTGAAAGGTTCCTTAGTAATAACACAGTAGCGATTCCTAACTTGCTCAGAATGTCCCGAATACACTGCAGCCTCCAGCTAGCTGTATCCTCAGGTGGTTGCTATAGGCAACAACAGCTTAGGTCAGCCTTTCTCAACCTTTTCAAGACTGGGGAACCCTTGAAATAATTCTCCGGTCTCGGGGAACCCCTGCAAAAAAATTAAAATCTACAACTCGTGATACATTAGTGTGATGGTCAATAGGAAGAATGTTCCTTACACTTTAGGTCATTGTGAAGAATTACCCCCTTACAGATAGCTAAAAAGATCAATGGTATCATTGGGAATTTATCTGAGAGGTAGGAGTTGACCATTGCTCAAGGAACCTCTAGCAACCTCTAGAGGAACCCTAGGGTTCCGCGGAACCCTGGTTGAGAAACCCTGGCTTAGGTAGTCAAAAGCACACTCCGTCAGTATTGACAAAAACTGAAAATTGCTGCAATTTTATATTGTGGGGGTCATGAAGACCAGTGGCGGCCCATCCATTAAGGGTGCATGGGCACCGCCCCCTCTCTCCTCGCCGCCCCCTCTCTCCTCGCCACCCCCTCTATGCTATGGATAGATTCATGCATAGCATGAATCTATTCATGGCCGCCCGCGACCACCCCCTATTCATGCGGCCGGTCCCTTTGAGGGGTGTTACTTTGAAGCATCTCATTAGAGCCGTAAGCTCTAATAAGCTTCAGAAAAGTGTGGCTTGTGGCACAGAGCGTGCCGCCACAAGCCCTTAGAAAGGCAAATGAACATTTGCCTTTCTAACACTAAACCGCTCTCTGCCAATCAGGAAGCGCTGTTATGTTACCGGTTTCCCAATTGGCGGCGAAGACTGGCGATCCTATTGGACGCATTTCTCATCGGAGGAGAGAAGCCGATCCCCGCTTGCCAGACACCAGACACCGCTCTGCCTGCTGCCCGCTCCCTGCTCCCCGCTCGCCGGACACCACTCTGCCTACTGCCTGCTCCCTGCTCCCCGCTTGCCGGACATCGCTCTGCCTGCTGCCCGCTCCCTGCTCCCCGCTTGCCGGACACCACTCTGCCTACAGCCTGCTCCCTGCTCCCCACTTGCTAGACACCGCTCTGCCTGCTGCCCGCTCCTTGATGGGGTTAGTGCGGGACTTTGATGTCCCGACTACCCTGAGGGGGATCTTCTGTCAGTGCCGCAAGTCCTGAGGCGGGAGGGCTGTATATCCCTATCTGTGGTGCTGTACATTCCTATCTGTGGTGCTGTAAACCCCTATCTGTGGTGCTGTATATACCTATCTGGTGCTGTATACCCCTATCTATGGTGCTGTATATACCCCCATCTGTGGTGCTGTATACCCCTATCTGTGGTGCTGTATATACCTATCTGTGATGCTGTATATACCCCATCTGGCGATGCTGCATACCCCATCTGGTGATGCTGGGCTGTATACTCCTGATACAATGGGTGAAATATATAAGGGGTGGGACTTATGAGAAGTGGGAGGAGTCAAAGGGTGGGGTGTGGCACCCCCCATCCTTAAATTCCACCAGCCACCACTGATGTAGACCCACACCTGGACCGGGGAGTCTTTTCATATTACACGGATGTGAAATATATTATCTGGTTACCTATCTTCTCTGGATCAGACATATTCAACCAACTTTAATTATTAAAGTGATGGACTGACCTTCTGGGCTTTTTCAACATCTATAGTACCCCCCAATTTCTGGGTGGACTTGGATCTGACCATTTGGACTAAACGCTCAGTGCCTCAGTGTATATTGTTTGTATGATATCCTGAAAAAGCCGATAACTGGCAAAACATGTAGAGATCAGAGACCAAGGTCAATATACTCCATATACCAGCTGGTTACATCTGTGTACTGATGTTTATAATCACTGTATTTGGATATATATAAGTACATCTCAAAAAATTAGTATACCATCAAAAAGTTCTTTTATTTCTGGAATTCAATTCAAAAAGTGAAACTCGTATAATATATAGATTAATTACACACAGGGAGATATATTTCAAGCATTTGTTTATTTTCATTTTGATGATTATGGCTTACAGCTAGTGAAAATCCAAAATTCTGTATCTCAGAAAAGTTCAATATTGTACACTCATGGTGTCACACTAATCAGCTTATTAACTCAAAACACCTGTAAATGTTTCCTGAGACATTAAAAGGTCTCTCAGTTTGGTTCAGTAGGTTACACATTCATGGGTAAGACTGCTGACTTAACAGTTGTCCAGAAGACAGTCATTAACACCCTCCACAAGGAGGGTAAGTCACAAAAGGTCATTGCTAATGAAGCTGGCTGTTCATAGAGTGCTGTGTCCAAACATATTAATGGAGAGTTGAGAGAGGATTGTGAAGTAAAGGCCATTCAAAAATTTTGGGGAAATTCACAAGGAGTGGACTACGGTTGGTGTCAGTGCTTCAAGAACCACCACACACAGAGGTATCCAGGACATGGGCTACAACTGTTGCATTCCTTGCATCAAGCCACTCCTGAACCAGAGACAATGTCAGAAGCATCTTACCCAAGCTAAGGAGAAAAGACTGGACTGTTGTTCAGTGGTCCAAAGTCCTCTTTTCGGATGAAAGTATGTTTTGCATTGCATTTGGAAATCAAGGTCCTAGAGTCTGGAGAAAGAGTGGAGATGCACAGAATCCAAGTTGTATTACGTCCACTGTGAAGTTTCCACAGTCAGTGATGATTTGGGGAGACATGCCATCTGCTGGTGTTGGTCCACTGTGTTTTATCAAGTCCAAAGTCAGTGCAGCCCTCTACCAGGAAGTTCTAGAGCACTTCCTGCTTCCCTCTGCTGACCAGCTTTATGGAGATGCTGATTTAATTTCCCAGCAGGACTTGGCATCTGTTCACAGTGCCAAAAGTATCAATACCTGGTTTAATGATCGTGGTATCACTGTGCTTAATTGGCCAGAGAATCTGTGAGTTTTTTTCAAGAAGATTAGAGACACCAGACCCAACAATGCAGAGATGTGCTGAAGGCTGCTATCAAAGCAACTTGGGCTTCCATAGCACCTCAGCAGTGATCGCCTTCATGCCACGCCACATTGATGCAGTAATTCATGCAACAGGAGCCCTAACCAAGTATTGAGTGCATACTATACTATACATGGACAAACTTTTCGTTGAGCCAACATTTCTGTATTAAAAATTATTTTTTTTATTGGTCTTATGTAACATTCTAATTTCTGAGATACTGAGTTTTGGGGTTTCAATAGCTGTAAGCCATAATCATCAAAATTAAAAGAAAGAAATGCTTGAGATATCACTCTGTGTTTAATGAATCTATATATGCACCTGTATGTGTGATGTAAATGGGCTAGATTTTGATGGGTTATCCAAGCCATAGTCCTACTGGGGATTACAGGTCATACATGTTATTAAGAGTTTTATACCATTTTAATGGAAATATGTTATAAATAAACGTTTGTAATTTTATACTAACATTTTGTGTACTCACTTCCCTTACCTGGAGTTATAAAGTGGCAACCATTAGGGTCCTTACACACACACGGACCGTTCATCAGTTCATCAGTTCATCAGTTTATCAGTTCATCCGTTTTTTCATCAGTTTTTTTCATCAGTTTTTTTCATCAGTTTTGTCATCTGTTGGTGATCAGTTTTTCATCAGTTTTTTTTTACATCCACTACCAATGCAAAAACGGATGAAAAACTGATCGTTCGTCCGTTTACATCCGTTTTTCGTCCGATCCGTTTTTTCAACGGATGAAAAATAGGACTTTCATCTGTTCAAAAAAACGGATGCTGACGGAAGCGGATGAAAACTGATGAAAATAGCTGATCATCAGTTGTCATCAGTTTCTCCATAGAGTTGCATTGATGTCCGTTTTTCATCCGTCAACGAATGGATGAAAAACGGACAAACGGTCCGTATGTGTGAAAGGGGCCTAAGGGTCCTTTCACACACACGGACCATTCATCAGTTCATCAGTTTTTCATCATTTTTTTTCATCCGTTTTTTTCATCCGTTTTTTCATCTGTGGTCATCAGTTTTTCATCAGTTTTTTTACATCCACTACCAATGCAAAAACGGATGAAAAACTGACCGTTCGTCAGTTTACATCCGTTTTTCGTCCGATCCGTTTTTTTGACGGATGAAAAATAGGACTTTCATCCGTTCAAAAAAATGGATGCTGACGGAAGCGGATGAAAACGGATGCAAATACATGATCATCAGTTGTCATCCGTTTTTCCATAGAGATGCATTGATGTCTGTTTTTCATCCATCAACGGATGGATGAAAAACGGACAAACGGTCCGTGTGTGTGAAAGGGGCCTAAAAGTCCTTTTTTCTGCCCTATTGTTCTGCATTAACATTAACAACGCTGTCAACCCGTAGGATTATTGGCACAGCAAAAAGAGTGACAGAAATTCCAACTGAAGGATGCAGGTGCTGCTCCTTAGAGAAATGCTAACGCACCTGGCTGTTACAGACCCAAGCTAGAGGTGTGTGATGGCTTCTGACAGCCTTGTATTAGCTCTAAGCTGGGGGTCAGCAACATGTAGATCGCGATTTACCAGTGGATCGCAGCCAGGTGACTGGTAGATTGCGGTCTGGGCTTGTTGACCCACCATTCCAGAGCATCAAACAGAGTGCAATGCATAGGGACTACTTTTAAGGTTGGCTCTGTAGTAGGGAGTAACAGCTGCAAAAACTGATGCCTCCTCTGTAGTGCCGGCTCCTGCCCCATGCGGAGTGATACCAGCTGCACTACACCTCTTATCCCGGCTAGTGACCTCCAGAGTGGTGCCAGCAGCAGGAAAGAAAAGATCTTCAGGTCAGTGTGAAGCAATACATTGGGCATTATAGTATAGAAACTACGAATTAAATGGTATCAAACCTCCAATTACCCACTGCATATAGAAAAAATTGACAGAAAGAAAACACTGCCTAAGGCCCCTTTCACACAGCCGTTCTGTTCAGGTCCGCTTGTCCATTTTAGGCGGACCTGCCCGGATGCTCCATGCAGCTCTATGGAGCGACAGATGTCAGCGGTGACATGTCCGCTAACACCCGTCGCTCTCCAATCCGCTCCGGTCCTGTAAAGTCAGACGGATGGAAACCCTATTTTTCCATCTGTCTGGGGATCAGATGACAATGGACAGATGGTCAGTTGTCGTTCGATTTCCCATAAAGGAGAGTGGGGCTCTGTCAGATCCATCTCTGCATAGTGAGCGTAAAAGACGGAGCTGTCATCCACCGGCTCAGCAGGGATCAGCAAAGCGATCCCCGCTGAGCAAAAAGGACCCCACACACGAGCCTCCAGGGTGTGGTAAAGATTAAGTAATGACCAAACTCAGTATATAAAAAAATAACAAATTTTATTGTACACAAAAATATCCAATGGTAAGTATGAAAACAGGAGCCACCCACCATCACCAATAAAAAAGACAATGTTGTCTAAAAACCATAAATTGTGTGCCGAACGCCACACACACATGCACACTACTCATGCATCCCTCATTAGCTATACACAAAGAAATAGACTACAGGGGAGTGATGTGTGCACCACATGGAACACCTCAGCAAGGTAGTGCAGCGGGTACAAAACAGTCATGGATGCACATGATAAACAATGGAGTCAAAAGTGAGTCAAAAATGAGTCTTTATCCACTGCAGTATCAATGCAAGCGGTCCCCAGGTAGAAATAAATGCTCAAAAAACATAGGAACAGAACATAAATGTGATAAGAACCACAAAGCAAAATGATGCTAAATAAACTGTTCCCGAGCTGTACTGATGTCTCACCATGAAAGGTTAGATCAAACTAATGTCCAATTAGTAATTAATGGCAATATTAACCGGGTCAAAAAACTAAATTTTGATCATAGTGTCATCAGACAGGCATACAAAAAGATAGCAGGAGGAGACAGGCAACATGCAGATGACAAATCAGTGGCAGCAGCTTATTAGGGTAGCAAGTAGCAGGTCTTGACATCAGAATAAAGGTCCAAACATCCGGCACCTGTATAGAGGGAGTGGAGGAAAACAGCAGAGTGTATAACTCATGTAGCAGACGGCAAAAGTACAGTCCTTGCCCGTCCTACCTCTACGCTCCATAAACAGACTGCTCACTTATGCATACAATGTATGTATTCCAAACCTGGTACTTGTTCGATCTTCGGTAGACCAGGTGTGCTGCTCAATGAGGTACCTGAGGCAGATCACCGCAAGCCGCTGCTCAAAAAGATCAAACACTTTCTACGTGTGTGTGTGTATGTAATGTTTGTCACATACCTTGGTGGAGAGCCTGACTTCCGTAGGAGGAGACCTCTCTTACAATTCTGGCTTACTGACCACTGGAGTGGAGACAGCAATCAATGAGTACAGTGGGGTAGGAGTGCCTGCTGAAAGCTGTAGAGGCTGACAGGTTACCAGATTCAGGTGAGTGCAGATCTTCACCAGATGCGCTGCAGATGATGACAGCTGGGCACTTGGTACAGGGATGCAACCCTGGATACAGCAGACTGGAGCATGTGAGACAAGCCAGGTCAATACAGGAACATCAGGTTTATCAGACAGTAGGCAGAGATTGGTCAGGTCACAAGCAGATAATTCAACAACGGTAAGCAGGCAGAAGAATCCGATAAGCAAGATCAGGCAAGCCGGGATCAGGGTGGGAGAAGGCAGGGTAGTCAGAACAAGCCAGGTCAATTCCAGATAGCAGATTGTAGGTAACACAGAATCACAGGGAAAGCTGCAGATCAAACAGCACTTCAGCCAAGGTCTGACTTCCTTATAAAGGCCCATGTGATGTGCTGGCAGAGATGCTGGGCCCTAGAGTCCTTCTGCTCTGACAGATGCTGGGTCCTAGAGTCCTCCTGTTCTGACGGATTCTGGGTCCTAGAGTCTTCCTGCTATTGGTGCCCTCACAGTGTGCCTCTGCCATGTCTCTCAAATCCCGCTGATGCTACCTGGTTAGATGGAAGTGGTGGAGGGCGTGACTAGTGGCGCCGGCACACGCCTGCATGACGTCAGCGTGTTTCACCGGAAATCCAGCTTCGTCAGGAGGTAGCGCCCCCTGGCTGGTGCATGCTTAAATACACCTTTTGGCCCTGCTCATGAGCGTACTTAAACGGGACAGGCAAATAATTTTGCAAATCACTAAATATAGCATTATATTTATTTAACATCCAATCAATTACATTTGGTGGAAGTGTGTGCGTTCATAGCTCCCCATAAGGGGCAAATCCACAGGTGGACAGACACATATGGGCCACAACCCATGTCAGAGCAATTAAATAGACAAAAATAAAATAAAGTATACTGAACACTAAAGAGAGAAGCATATAGCAAGGAGAATTAAACAGGTCAGAGACAGCCGATATAAGCCAAGATGGAATAGGGTTGCTTTCACACTGAGGTTTACCCACACTGCGGGGGCAGCACAGTGTACCTGCAGCTTTCCTGGGTTAGCTGAGCTTTGCCATACACCTGTGGGTTTGGTGCACCTTCTGAATATAGGAGTTTTGGTACGCTTTCAGAAAGTGCACCACACCTGCAGGATATAATAGTAGTCTATGGCAAAGCGCAGCTAACCAAGGAAAATTGCAGATGCACTGTGCTGCACCTGTGGTTTAGGTAAACCGCAGCATATCAGTGTGAAAGAAGCCTTATAGGGGGGCTCAGAACAGTAAGGGTTCGTTTACTGTACATTTTCAGTTTGGAGGTGGTAAAACCCAATAGTTAAAATTTGTTTTTATCAACCCTGCCCCAACCCCCTTTTAGCTGTAGTGGCCAGGGATGTACACATGTTGCAGTCCCAGCAAGAGTTATATGGCCTGTCATGGTTGGTGGGTGTAGCACCTGCCAAGAATGACCCATTCAATCTGAATGCAACTGAGGGCTCATTCACAAGTGCAGCAGGCAATGCTGCTCCTCTGAAAAGCAATCCGAGTATGTTTAACAGGTGGTGAGGAGGCAATATCTTGCCTCCTCAACACCTGATTTATACCCATGATTGCCGTGCAATGCACACGATTGTGACATGGTAGTACTGTAATTAGAGGTTTAAATCAGGTGTGAGGAGGTGGCACTGTGCACAGTGATCTTTGACTTCTCCCATGTTGTTCTGGTAGAGCTCAACCTCTAAGTTGCCTACCCCTGTTCTAAACTGTCCCTTGGTTATCGCCAAGCCAAATATTATATCTTGCTGTCCCCTCTATCCAGGCACAAGGGTTCCCTTCAGGAAACTGGACCCTGGACTCTGCTCCCCCACTGCCTGGCTCCTGAACATTTATGGCCTATTTCCCCACCTTCTGGGCCTTACCTCTCCAGGGATTGGTGGAAACTCCATAAACATTCAGGCTTTAGCCTCTGTTCCTCCACCCCCTAAATTCCCGAACCAAATTTTTGGCTGCTTTCGGACCTGAAATGGATGAGAAGACGCACAGGACTCCTGTGCAATTCACACCAGATCTGCTCTGGAGATGTGGGAACCGGCACCATAGAGAGCCGGTCACCATCTCCTGACATGCGAATTGGATGCAGAGAAACCTGCATCCAATTCGCAATAGTGTGTACCCAGCCTTACACTGAAAGTGCTACATATATATGAATGGTATCATAATGTTTAACCATTCACATAATCACTGTTCGACTATGTACAACTTAGGTGTGCAATCTGTGGGTCAAAAATGAAGACTCCTTATAGTCCTGTAAAGGCATCGTTCTGTGAAACTAACATTTGATGTAAAAAAACATCAACAAGCTGATATGTGGTTGCAGAGAATTTACAATAACAAAAAGCGGTTCATTCTACATCACAACTTTACAATAAGGAAAAGAGAATGATTCTGCATCACAAAAATTACACATTCAATTTATTCTATTATAAACATGTCTGAGAGTTAAGCAGGTGGTCTGAATTACATCTGCAAATAAAACCTACCAAGATGGGAAAATAAAATAGTCTGTTTTTACTTGTCTTTAGCAGAAATAAGTCTTAAAGTCATACATACCAATGTTGTCTAGATTTTGGAAACTGGTAATTCAGAATGTCAGTGACTGGGCCTTAAAGAGGAAGTAAACCCTAATGGGGTTTACTTCCTCTATGTTCGCCTTCAATGTAAAAACATAATGGGCAGCACATTATGAAATACTTACCTTAGAATGAGGCCCCTGCAGCCCGACTCGGTCAGCGCTAAGGGAGCTGACATGTTGCCTTCCGTGTTCGCTGGCTCCGGCGTTGTGAGTGGCCAGGGCCGCGATGAGTCACTCCCACGCATATGCGGGAGTTTTCCATTCAGGCAAGGAGCTCTGATTTTCTGGCAGCATCCACCGGATCTTCAGAGCACATGCACCGCTTACGTCAGCGGCTGCATGCATGGTGAATATCTCCTAAACCGTGGAGGTTTAGAAGATATTCATTTTACCTACAGGTAAGCCTTATTGTAGAATTACCTGTATGTAAAAATGAGAGTTGGGGGGATACAACCACTTTAATTGCTTCTTGCACACTACAAATGCCATCAGAGGTGTAGATAAGGAGCATCCTGCCAAAAATAAAAAGGGTCTCTGTCCTGTGGTCTCTCATGGCGCCAGCACTGCAACAACAAACAGCGGAGCACAGCAGTGAGTATTGCGGGCAAAGTGTATGCAGCAGGTCGGGTGTAACTTATTGCACACTGTCACAGGCACTTACGTCACACTGTTGCGACCAGGCTGTGCTAGGTTCCCGGCAGACAGATCATAGACACAGTGGGAGCAGGCAGCGTTTGTAGTCCCGCCCACTGTGTCCGACTGTCTCTACACTCTGTACTTCCCGCCTTGGACTTCGGAGGAGAATGGAGCAGAGAACGTGCAAGGTAGCAGTACTGCTGCTAAGGAGCTGAGCCTCCCTCTTTCCTTTTTGGCTTGCTTGCTGCCTGAGAGATGGTCATCACAGACCACATACCACCACTGCTGTGCTGCCATTGAGGTAAGTGAGTCTGTGGCAACTGGCAAAATTATTCACTAATCACTGGATTTGTGGGTTACCATTTTCCCCTGCTTGGTTGGTACTGACAGTCCAGCCTGGCTCTGTCAGCCATGTTGTGGTGCTGACTGCAGAGCCAAAGGGCTGAGGGGTTGCCAGGCACAACAATATTGATGCCAGAGCCAGGCTGGACTGTTTGTTGCCCTCAGTGCCCTGGACCTTTTTTAATTGTGTTGAAAAGGCAATAATAAGCCCCGGTTCACACTAGAATGTGGTGCAGAAAACCTGCAACGCATCTCCTGCACAAGTCTGTCTTTAACTTGGGGCAAAAGGGGCAGCAGCCCTGGGCCCAGCCCCAGTCATTGTTGTGGGGCAAAAAGCAGCTGCCCCTTGCACCTGCACTGCCGTAAAAAAGATGGCGGCCAAATACTACTGGAGTGGAGTTGGACTACAGCTGTGCAGCTTGGTTCCTGGCTTGGTGCTCCATCATCTCTTCCAATTCCAAACCAACCACTGCCTGACCTGCCGTCACGTGACCTCCACACCCCCTAACAGCCAATCACTCCACCCTCTAACAACCAGACCTGTGATCAGTGGGGAGGAGAGGTAGGGACGACTCCTCCCTCCTCTGTAGAGTCCAAGCTAAAAGTCTTGGACCTGTCCTCATTGTTGGTATCACACAGTAAGTAAATGACGTGTGGTGTGTGGGGACACTGACAGAACCTGTTATGGTGATCAGGAAGGACCATTGTGAGTGTTCAGCAGACAATGTATAGGGATAGGAGGTCAGACAGTACATGGATGGTCTCTGACCATCTCCTGTAGTACAACTGCAGTCTCTGACCATCTCCTCCAGTATGTCTGCAGTCTCTGACCATCTCCTGTTGTACGTCTGCAATTTCTGACCATCTCCTGTAGTAAGCCTGCAGTCTCTGACCATCTCTTGCACACCTGCAGTCTCTGACCATCTCCTGTAGTACGTCTGCAGTCTCTGACCATCCGTTGTAGTATGCCTGCAGTCTCTGACCATCTCTTGTATGTCTGCAGTCTCTGACCATCTCCTGTAGTACACCTACAGTCTCTGACCCTCTCCTATACTATGTCTGCAGTCTCTGGCCATCTCCTGTAGTAGGTCTGCAGTTTCTGACCATCTACTGTAGTGCACCTACAGTCTCTGACCATCTCTTGTAGTACGTCTGCAGTCTCTGACCATCTCTTGTATGTCTGCAGCCTATGACCATCTCTTGTATGTCTGCAGTCTCTGACCATCTCTTGTACGTCTGCAGTCTCTGACCATCTCTTGTAGTACGCCTGCAGTCTCTGACCATCTCCTGTACTATGTCTGCAGTCTCTGACCATCTCCTGTACTATGCCTGCTATCTCTGACCATCTCCTGTAGTACGCCTGCGGTATCTGACTATCTCCTGTCTGCCTGCAGTCTCTGACCATCTCCTGTAGTACGTCTGCAGTCTCTCACCATCTCTTGTACGCCTGCAGTCCCTCACCATTTCTTGTACGCCTGCAGTCTCTGGCCTTCTCTTGTAGTACGTCTGCAGTCTCTGACATCTCTTGCATGCCTGCAGTTTCTGACCATCTCACGTAGTATGTCTGGCAGTAAATTATATGCACAACCCTTTGGTGTGTCAGGGGCTGCAGTTGAGGCCCTGAAAACCTCATTGGTTGACCATCACTGGGATGCAGTCTCAAACCAAAGCTATACATCCACACAATAAATGGAGTGTATGAGAGTCAGAACAAGCTGTTCTGGTTTAAAATAGACCTTTCACAACAAAGGCCTCTTTCACACACACTGCAGTCCCTAATTTTATAGCTGTGTGTGCTCTACTCATTGCTAATAACACGTTCTAGGAGTTTTCTGTCTATTGGTGAGCCCCCCACCTCCCCAGTCCATGGTCTGCAGGCAGTGAGATGATGTGCTGTATCCTCCAGCAACCAATCAGTGAGCAGTAATTATGTGCTGTAACCTCCAGCAACCAATCAGTGAGCAGCCATGATGTGAATGGGGGGGGGTTGGGGGTGAAGAAAATCTTTGCCCAGGGTCCAATCAATATTAAAGGTGGCCCTGGTCCTGCACCACATTCAAATTGCACTGCCCTTGCAATCTACAGCGAGTGCCAGTGAAATCTTAACGACAACCCAAATGCAGTGTGTTTGCCTGCCCCAGATCCGATGATACAAAATGACCATGTGATCTGGTTTCAATGCATTCCTAAAAATGGTGCATGCATGTCTATGGTGTAATGCAGCGCAATCCAAGCCCATTCAAAATGAATGGGCTCAAATCGCACTGCACTGAATCTCATGTGAATTGCACAGAAATGTAATACAGTTCCTGTGTGACTCATAGCAGGAACCAAGGCTAAGGGTAGTTCACACCTATGCATGCGGCGTGGCCTGCATTTGCATGAGAATGGGCTGCTGTCCCTGCGGGAAATGCCGCAGAGAAACCACAGTTTAAATTAAAAAATGCAATTTAAATTAAATTAAAGAACCTGTTATATTCACCTGCTCTGTGCCATGGTTTTGCACAGAGTGACCCTGATCCTCCTCTTCTCTATGTGCCACAATAGAAAGCTCTGTGCTATGGGGGCACACACTGCATGCTCGCTCCTGTGCACAGCGCAGCTTGGCTCGGGCCCCTGACACCCCCCCCCCGCTTTACCACTTGGTACCTGCTGCTGAACCCCCCCCCCCCCCAGGACAAAAAATTACCTACGGCCCTGAATGCCATAGTCCATCTTGGGAGTGAGCAGGTGAGGGTGACTATGTTCCTACTTACAGATGGGCCATGGGGAATGAATGTAGCCACTCTATAACAAGAAGTTTGATCACAGCAGACAAAAAAGTAATTTGAAGATTTGTACGAGGCTGATATCAATATAAGAAATGCATGTTAAAAATACATACTTGAATAAACTTTTCTTTCTTAAACCAAAGTTTAAAGCAATGGTGAAGTATTGAAAAAAAAGAAAAAAAACGGTCCCCCTGCAAGTACAATGGCATAATGTGCTAGTATCCAGTCCACCGCATACTAGCACATTATGACATACTTGCCTGTAAAAGGTATCCCTCCAGCGGTGTGCTGTCACCGCTAACAAGGCTTCTATCTTCACCTGGTCTTCCTTCCGGGTTTGCGGGCATTTGAAAGGCCGAACCGCGATGAGGTCACTCCAGCTCATGCACACTGGAGTCTCAATTGCGGCGCAGGGCTCTGGATTGCCAATACAGTCAGAGTGCCCTCACTTCAGAGCTCAGTGAGCGTGCACCGGTGACATCACCAGCTGAAGAATTTGTGAATATCTGATAATATAAGCTATGAGTGATAGTGCAGTGCTAAAACTTCAACACATTTTATACCTTTAATTTGCTACTGTAGAAAGAACATATATTAATGTCCATACAGTGCAAAATACAATATGCAAATAAACTTTTTTACATTTTTTGTTTGTTAATGTAAGAGAACATAATGGCAATGTCCATACAGTACTAGATATAACAAGTGCAAAAAGTGCAACTTCATTTAAGATAAAGTTCATAAGTTCAAACATAAGATGCATATATCCAATAAGTGCGAGAGTAGTAAAATGAATTATGATACAATTGATGTATATGGAAAAAGTTCATAAAAAGTCCATAGTTGTAATAAAACATCACAAAACCTCCAGAGACACACCATGTGCTTGCAACTCCCTTCACCAGTTCTTACAGGGGCTTACCAAATTGACTAGACACAGATGGACATACGCCCGCTGAGTCAAATAAGACAGGGGGTATAACACCCAAGTCAGGAGAAACACTCCAGTGCCACCTAGGATATAACCTCCACCATAAAGAGTTGCTCCTTACCAGCTGTAATGGACACAGTCAGGCGTACGCCTGGTGGGTCAAAACTCGCAGAAGGTGTAGTACACCAAATGATTATTCATCCAACCACAGGACATTTACACAGCCATTAGAGGGTTATAAAAAAAAGGACAGGAGGTGGGACTTTAAATGAGGCATGCAATGGTGAATAAATAAATACTTGAATATGAAAATAGTGTTATTTATTTTTCAAATCATACATATATTTATAATCGTGATAGATAAATGAGGAGAGGTGTTCCCAGTGGGATTATGCGGTGCAAAAAAGACAATTTGATCTCACATAAACTATTTGAGGATAAAAACAAATTTTATTTATAAACATCTATGTAATATCAGCCAAAACAATGGCTATGATGCCCAACAAACCCGTGATTAGATTGGCGCATGCGCATTGGGGGATACACGTCCGCACTCGGCCGGTGACGTCAGACGCCGGCTGAGTGGAGGACGCTTATAAGCCAGCTGGGCGGCCCACAAGATAGGCTGCCAGCTGGGGGTGGAAGTGCTGTGGACGTGAGCGCGTGGTATGTACCTCATTTGTTCCAATGGATTATGGTCAGTAATGTTGAGATAGGCTGTATTGTAATGCGGTAAACGAGTTGATAGAGGAAGCTGACTCGGCTATTGGACGGTGTTCCTCCACAGTCTATGTGGGTCCACCTGTCCAGTTTTGAAACTATTTCTTAGTATGTATCCTTCATTGACAGCAATGGGGATTGTTATCGCGGTTATAGTTTCATAGATATGGGGTTTTGCGGGCCATTATGTTACCATTTTTTACTCTTCACTTATACAATCCAAATTACCTATTTTGTAGTTTGATGACCGCATATGCCAGAGACTGGCTGAACAGCTCTATCGGCTGTGATGTGATTTTCTACATTCAACCATTTTCAATCCATACCATTCAACCACCCCCAGTACTTTTTCCCCGACAATTTAACCCTTTAAGTAAGTAAGCCATACCTATGTACTTCTATAAATATAATAATAATAAAAAAATGAGGCAATTTTTTGCCCTTACCGGTGCTTGGTTTTTGCACCTACATCTCAATAGATACCAATTGTTATATTATTCAATTCCTTCAATAATAGGCCATGACCTTGGCTTCTTTATGTATTTATTCTCTAGCTTGGACTGTGAGTGTCCTCTGCAAACCTCCTTTGGTTGGGGCCTCCTGTTGGGTGTGGCGTTGCCTGGCGGCTGTCGTTTTGCGCTTGATTTTTTGGGTAGGTACGGGGTGTGTGGTGGGGACAACATTGGGTAGGGGGGTCAGGTATGGGGTATGTGGGGGAAGGGGCTCCTTTGGGGTAAGGAGATGGGACCCGGGATGGGGTGGGCTTCCCTTGGGGCTGGGACTGGGCCGGTCTTGTCCACACTACCTGACGGAATAGCGATATATAATGAAGGGCGAATGCTTATTTGTATCTCTGAAACATTTCTGTACTAATTTATTGTATATTTGCAGTTACGGGAACAGCAAAGTGCATCGGTCATTATCTGTCCCCTGAGGAAGCCCATGTTGGGCGAAACATGTCGGGATGTTGACCTAAAGTGCATATATCAGTAACATGTTTCCTTAATCATTAGTAACTGTAATCATCACCGCTTATTTAACCCCTTTGCTAGTGTTGAACTGTATTGTATAGCCCTTTTGTTGGGCATCATAGCCATTGTTTTGGCTGATATTACATAGATGTTTATAAATAAAATTTGTTTTTATCCTCAAATAGTTTATGTGAGATCAAATTGTCTTTTTTGCACCGCATAATCCCACTGGGAACACCTCTCCTCATTTATCTATCACTTTCTTCTTGGGATGAGGTGCCTTCTAATAGAGGGGATTATCCAGACAGGGAACCACTTTCTGTAAAGATATATTTATAATCAATTTGAGACCATGCTTCTACAATGATAAAAAAATATATATATAACACTGTACCAATTCATATTACAATAAAGTTTCATATATGTACATACATATTCACATAGTTCCTATGGCTCATAGCCAAATTGCTACCCATCATCAGTAATGGAATCTTGAACATACCAGCAGGAGTTTCATATCAGATAATATAGGTTAATAAAATCATATATTCTTTGTACAAAAAAGATAGGACCGTTCGTAGCTCGACGCGTTTCGTGACTGATGGTCACTCTTCAGGAGCAAGCCTATCTATGATAAAATAATGTTTGAGAACTTATGAGAACATCAACGTGCTGGGAGTAAGGTGCCCATGCCCGAGACCGCAGGTCAACTGGGATCACCATTACCGGGAGCTCTGGGGGCTCCAATTACAGCACCAACCCACAAAGGACAGCACCCACGGTGCCATTTAGGGCACCATCACACAGTGGGTCAGACTCATGGGAAATCTTCTCCCACTTCACAAACATGTTACTCCCACCCAAGGTATGTCATTTCTCCCCAGCTTACATTCACTTTTGCTGTTTGTTTTTCCTCACTTCCTTGATTTTTCAATTTCTGTGTTTTCTCTTCTTAACTCCCACTTCAACTTCATCTCATTGTTTTTCTTCCTTTCTCTTCCATTCTCTATCCTTTTTTATAATCCTTCTTTCTTCACAACCACACTTTTGCATTTCACATACCATTTACTCATTACTTTATACTTGTACATTACTCCACAGAGACTACACACAACTGCAGTATTATATCCTCCCTTGGATAACACTAGACCACCTCTGTCCACCTTGGGTGCTGTTCTTTGTGTGTTGGTGCCATCATTGGAGCCCCTAGAGTTTCCGGTAATGGTGATCCCAGTTGACCTGCGGTCTCAGGCACGGGCACCTTACTCCCAGCGCGCTGATGTTCTCGTAAGTTCCTAAACATTGGGGGTATCCCTTAATCATTTCTGGTCATGTTTCAATATTTAGAATTATACATATATATATATTTTATCATAGATAGGCTTGCTCCTGAAGAGTGACCATCAGTCACAAAACGCGTCGAGCTACGAACGGTCCTATCTTTTTTGCACAAAGAATATATGATTTTATTAACCTATATTATCTCATATGAAACTCCTGCTGGTATGTTCAAGATTCCATTACTGATGATGGGTAGGAATTTGGCTATGAGCCATAGGAACTATGTGAATATGTATGTACATATATGAAACTTTATTGTAATATGAATTGGTACAGTGTTATATATATATTTTTTATCATTGTAGAAGCATGGTCTCAAATTGATTATAAATGTATGTATGATTTGAAAAATAAATAACACTATTTTCATATTCAAGTATTTATTTTCACCATTGCGTGCCTCATTTAAAGTCCCACCTCCTGTCCTTTTTTTTATAACCGATAGGGGTGGAAGCATAGGTTCCTGGCAAGCCATGCTTCATGTAAAGTCCCAAACCCATACCCTTATCTTGCAACATCCATTAGAGGATGTCTTACGTAACACTCCAATGGTCCAGTGTATCACAAAAAAGAGGAGAAAAAAACTCCACATAGCTTAAAACCATTTCACTGGGTAATTTATTAATAATTTATTAAAACAAGAAAGGAACTCACATATCCGGATAAAAAAGCACTTATAGGACATCATACAGATCGCAATGACATCTAGACTGTACGACCCAACAAGTTTCGACAGACACAGTCTACATGCCTGGCTGTGTCCATTACAGCTGGTAAGGAGCAACTCTGTATGGTGGAGGATATATCCTAGGTGGCACTGGAGTGTTTCTCTTGACTTGGGTGTTATACCCCCTGTCTTATTTGACTCAGCGGGCGTATGTCCATCTGTGACCAGTCCATTTGGTAAGCCTCTGTAAGAACTGGTGAAGGGAGGTGCAAGCACATGGTGTGACTCTAGAGATTTTGTCCTGTTTTATCACAACTATGGACTGTCTATGAACTTTTTCCATATACATCAATTGTATCATAATTAATTTTACTACTCTCGCACCTTATCGGATATATGCACCTTAGGTCCTTATGTTTGAACTTATGCACTTAATCTTAAATGAAGTTGCACTTTTTGCACCTTGTCTATTTGCACTTGTTATATCTAGTACTGTATGGACATTGCCATTATGTTCTCTTACAGTAACAACAAGTTTAAAAAAGTTTATTTGCATATTGTATTTTGCACCGTATGGACATTGATATGTGTTCTTTCTACAGTAACAAACTAAAGGTATAACATTTGTTGAAATTTTAGCGCTGCACTATCACCCACAATTTTCGTTTTTATCTGGTCAATTTTTGTGCTGGCAGCTTTAACTTAACCAGATTTGCGCAGTATTGTACCCCTTTTCCATTTGATAATATAAGCTTACCTGTAGCTACAAGTGAGCAAGCAGTGTTTATTAGCACTTTAAGCCTAGGTTCACACTGAATGCGGGTTTGAAACTGCGTGAGTTCAGTTGAACTCGCACGATTTTAAACCTGCAGTTCAGTCCGCCTTTGAGAGACATCTGTAAGGCTTCATGCACAGATGTCTATTGAAATAGCCCCCGAAGTCACCAAAAGTAGTGCATGAACTACTTTTTGGAATTGATGCGATGCCGCAAAGTCAGCGTTTCACTGATTTGATGGTGCCATTGCTGGCAATAGGCTCTGATTTGGCATGCAATTTGACATATCAAATTGCATCTCAAATCGGCTCAATGTGAACGGGGACTCAAGGCTAAGTTTACCATTCTGAACATCTTACATGTTACATGCTTATTTAGAATGTAACAAGTAATATGTTTAGCATGCACCCCCTCTTCCCCTGATCTCCCTCCTCTCGCGGGGATCCTCTCCCACATTATTGAATATATAAGTACACTTGCTAAATGAATTGTCATTATGTCGTCATTATAACAATTTTTACACCTCCCATCTTGTTCTTGGACAATCAGCATCAAACTTGACACATTGCAAAGATTTTGGATTAAGGTGAACCATTATCCATGTAGCTATTGACACTGGGGTATGTTCCTGACACTAATTTGAGCTGAGAAACAGCTGGATAAGCAGTGCAACATCTTCAGTGTTGTAGAAAATTTTAATTTCATTTTAGAACTCCTACTTGCCATTTTTCACTTGTTAAAGTTCACCTTTAAAATAAATAAATAAATGCACATTTTTAAAAATAAAATTTAAGGAACTTGCAGAGCTGCTGCACACTCTCATGATGGCTGTCTGCCTGTAGATCTGATACGGGTAAGCAGTTACCTGAGAGCAGGAAGATCAGTGAACTACGAGAACACTCAACAGCACCCTCAGAATTCATTGAGAACTACAAGCAGTCGGCAGTAATGGATAATCATACTTGTAGTCTATTAATTCACAGGAAACTGTGATTGAATGAGGTGGCTATATGGGTGCAGCCCCACATGGCCCTGCTCTTTTGGTATGGTACCTGAATGGTACTAGTAGTCTATTTATTCACAGGAAACTGTGAGTGAATGACATGGTTGTATGGTCACAGCCCCGCGTGGCCGTGCTGTTTTCAAATTGTGATAGCAGGTATGGGGAGAAGATCTCCTGCCCTCTATAACAGGGAGGGGGGTGAAGTAGAGAAGCTGTAGATGCTGGAATGTATTTACATGTTCCACCCTAAAAATGGGTGGAACATGCAACATGTTCCAAAGGTGAACTTATCTTTTTAAAAATGGCTGCTGCATTTTTGCATTAATGAATATTCAGTTTAACCCTGTCCACACTGCAGAAGGATAATACAGCAGCAACAGAGGAACAAGTTCCACAGCAGTTATCAACTACAGTACAGGTTACACTTGTAAAGGCACATTCAGCCAGATCATGGACTTTTTAGCATCAGACATCTATTCTCAGATTGCAAGATTGCCTCCTTCTGCCATCTTCTGTTCACAGATTTGTCCAGTTCTGTCGAACCCTTCTTTTAAACCCAATCAGTGGCTGGTGTTTTTTTTGGGGGGGCGGCAAACAATGCACCCACAGCCCCCCCACAGCCACCCCCTCCAGGTCTGTCGGGTCAAACGCACCCCCCTGTGGGTTGGTCAGGCAATCGCAATACCCCCTGGTTGGTCCGTCTGCCCCACACTTACCCCATCTATGGCATGGGCAGCAGTTGCCTCTGGCCGATGGGCGGCGGCTCCTCCTTGGCATCACGGTGACCGTGCGTCTCATCCCTCCTCCTCCCTCCTTCTCCTAGGCCAATAGGATCACTTCGCCTTTTGGCCAACCAGGAAACGGGTCTCATGTGCTTTAAAGAAAAAAAAAAAACATTTTTGGCTACTTTTGGCTTGCTTACTGTTTTACACAAACTTTAAAGCTGGATTGCTTTTGGACATCCCAGTAGCTTAAAGAATAAGTCCACCCTTTTTTAACATGTTACAACCATATTCAGGGTATAACATGTTACTGTTGCAGCAGTCCCCCCGCCAACCTGATCCCTTGTTGTGGCAGCGGGCTGGCATTCTCTCCCTGCACCCTTTGTCACAATTAAAAAAAACATTCTTTCACAGAGGTTTGTAACTGGGAGAACTACAAGTACCAACATCCTTTGCAGCTGGCGGCTTGTAGTTTTCAATGAATTACCAGGGCGCTGTTGAGCACTCTAGGTAGTTCATTGATGCTTCCTGTCATTGTGTAACTGCCTGCCCTTACAAGGTATGAGCAGGTGGATACAATGACAGTCTACAAGAACCTGAGATTGCACCTGCAGCCTGCTGATCAAAGGGTGCAATGCTTTACAGGCTCCTAAAAAAATAAAAAATAAATGCACATTTTTTAAAATAAATGCACATTTTTTAAGTGCAAAAAGATGTTCATTTATTTTTTTCTTTTTTACAAAGGTGAACTTGTCCTTTAAGTCTGGTCCTGTGTCCTGTTATGTACATGTAGCCACGTGCTCCCTTGAGAGTGGCTGGTAGTAGTAGTTCACCTTATAGTTGCCGTCAATCACACCATATTTCACACATCTGTAGACACTGACCAGGCCAGCTCTTGTTTTTGTTGTTTTATTTAGGGGAAATAACTTGGATGGGGATAAGGGATGACTGTGGGATGCCCAAAGAACTATAGTACATGAACTCCATATACAGTCCTGTATATGCACACTTTCATTGCAGACTATCCTTCTGCAGACTGTTACTCCTCACAGCTCTCCAACACTTAACTTGCTGACTGTTTCTCCTACAGTTCTCGCTCCAGCACTGAACTTAGTAAATTATCAATCCATTACTTCTCTCCAGCACTGAACTTAGTTTCCAGCTTGAAAGTAAATGTATCAAGCTTCTCTGTTCCTTTCTCTTCACCGCGGCTAGCACATGGTGAGGCCCACTCCTAAGCAGAACCTCCGGAACACCCATTACGGGCCAGGGATCACGGGTCCCTGAATGAAGAGCAAAAGCACTTGAGTGCTAGCTGGGCCTTTGATGGACCACAAATCCCAGCCCATCCCTCTTCCAGGTCCCACCGACCTGCTTTTCCTCAGTGACTCTCCTTTCCCAAGGCTTCCACAGACTGTCCACTATTCCTCTCCCAGCCTGCTCCAACACTTTCTCTTCCAGCTCACAGGGACCATCACTCACCAAACCGGTGGATCACTTTAAAGTCTCTTTCCATGTAGCACCTCGGCTGTTCTCCCATTCCCCTGTGTGACTCCAGGAATCACCACCACTCCTGGCTGCACCCAAACCTCCAGGCCTCAAGGTCACCCCCCCAGATGGGGGCGACCTCCCGGGTACAGGCCTCCACAGCGCCTCTGCTACATCTCCAGACTTCCACCCGACACTCTCCACAGATTTGGTTGACTGAGAGTATTTAAGGAGGCCTACCCCCTTCCAATCCTGCTTGGGGATTGGTCATGGCTCTTTAGAATACTCCAGATGGCTCTACCTTTCTCCCAGCCTCTGAGCAGAAACCTACCTCCAGGTTTCTAGCAAAGAAGGGGGTGGTTCTGGTGACCTCATCTGTCAAGTCCACTCAATCCTCCCTGAGCCACTCCTCCCGGCCCAGATCAAAACATTCATGCCTGCTCTTACTCTCAGGCCTGACTAAACTTTACCTCACCTAGCAAAACCCTGCTAGAAAAATGCACCTACACTATGGGGTGCTACACTCACCTCCCCTAAACATCAGCTGGTCCCCAGCTGAAAAATTTGCAAAAATAGCTCTTGGGCCCAAGAGCACGGGCATCCCAGAATCAGAAATGGGAGGGAAAAAGGGAACAAACTTGGAAGGGGAAATACAAAACTATAAATGAATAAATAAGTATAAAAAATATATCATCTCCACTTTTGTAGTATTTACAATATAAAGTTTATCACAATTCCTATCTACAATCCCTGCATCTTATCACATGCAGCATACTGTACATTCCCTGGGTCGGAGCACCTCCCCCTAAAGGGAAGCCCTCCACACGCCTAGTTAGCAACAGTTGACATTTGACTTTACTCTCGGCGTATATAGATGAATAGCCGTTCCATCAGCAATCCTAAGAGAAGGGAAACGCAACTATCTAAATGAACTAACTAAACAAACAGCCTATCAGGAGGGAGTTACTAGCCTCCTAATAGAATCATAGCAACTTTCCACACAGTCCTTGACCTGCCTACTCTGTCAGTGAGGGGTTAGAGACTCAGAGCAGAAAAAGAAAATCATTATTGAAGACTTCTTTCTTGGTGGGAGGAGCCCCTTCCTGGTTGCAGGCTTCAAAGGCGAAAGAGAAAAAAAATTAACAGGGCAAACTTCACCCAAGTGTCCTTTCAGTGGGCAAGTCCCTTCCACCGGTCACAGGGTGGCAGGCTTGTTAGTCCTGCAGTTCAGAGGAAAGTGCACACTCCGCTACTCCTCCGGCAGTTCTTGTAGTGTGTTGCATAGTCTGTACTTTGTCACGGTTCTACACATAATAGCGAGGATCAGGCAATCTCACCCGCTGGTCCCCCTCTCCCCGAACTGAAATCGAATAGCTCCTTGCAGGCTGATTGGGCTTCACAATCATCACACAATCCTTCTTGATAATCCGCCCGAGGCTCCAATCCTTTTTCAATTCCAAAAATCTCTCCCAGGAGCTGCAGTCAGGACTCCGCAAGGGCTTGGGTATGTGAAGGTAGTCCCATGTAATTTCGCCCTCCCACTCCTCCCTTGAGCTCTCAACAATCTCCATGACATGGGGCAGAGAACATAGGGGTAATCCAGGCCCCACTCCAGACCGACCCAGCGTTGGACCTCCCGCTGATACCTTGAAAGCCTAGGCAAGTTGACTCGGTTCCCTTTCCCAGGCCTAACTTGGGTAGCAGAGGATCTCACTACCATCTGCCGGTATGTGGGCACTCTGGTCGGGGTGGTGGAGGGCCTGTTCAGGGAAGTCTGATAGAGAAAACTGGCGGTATCTGTTACTGAACTGGTATCCTGAGAGGGCTCCTCCCTATCCTCATCAGAGAAGTAGATGACCGATGAACTTCCAGCTTCATCGTCACCTGACCCCTCACTATGAGACGACCATTCCGCCAGGTGCTCAAGGGACCCAAATTCTGCTAACAGTATGGGTGACCCCCAGTCTATGGCCCTCTGCTCTGCATCCTCATCCGTCTCAACAGGGGGCGCCTCCCCCTCAACAACTGGCTCCGGCCTAATAGGGATGCTTGCAGGTGGAGACGCAGCCAGAATTACAGGGACCCCGGGCTCCCGCTCAATAGTCTTTCCTTCCTCTTTATCCTTGATTTTTGCGGGGGAGACGCTAGGCCGCAACTCCGCTCCGCCTTAAGACTATGTCATCAGACAATCCGGCCTTCTGCGGCTGCGGGTGGCAAAGCCCTGATTGCAGGTCCACTGAGTACTATTGTGGCTCCTGCTCTGTAGATACCCGCCGGGTGAGTCGGGCGTCACAATGGCCACACCACGCCTCTGAGCAGCACCTTTCTCCCAGCCTCTGAGCAGAAACCTACCTCCAGGTTTCTAGCAAAGAAGGGGAAGTTCTGGTGACCTCCTCTGTCAAATCCACTCAATCCTCCCTCAGCCACTCCTCCCGCCCAAGATCAAAACATTCAGGCCTGCTCTCACACTCAGGCCTGACCAAACTTTACCTCACCTAGCAAAACCCTGCAAAAAAAAAAACCTACACTATGGGGGTGCTACATACACTTCAGAAAATAGGATTTGTGTCTTACCTGTAAAATCCTTTTCTTGATGTACATCACAGAACACAGGTCTTTTCCCTCTGTTCTTATGATTCACTCTCTATTGCTTGCTATAAAACTGAAGCTTGCTGGGAGTAGGAGGGGTTATATAGGGCTTTCCTGTCTCTGATCCTGTGTCGTGTGATGTACTCTGAGAAAAGGATTTTACAGGTAAAACAAAATTCCACTTTTTAATGAACTAAGAGTCCAGCACACTATCTGTGTTTGGGCACAGGCACCCATGCTCGCAAGGCTGTCAAATTGAGACCAGCGCCCGTGCCGTGCAGCTGCTGTGTCCCAATAGACATCAATGGGACTGTCTGCACATAGATGCACGGAATATATGAGTATTTAAAGTGATAATAAACACAAAAAATGTAATATATTGCAGTTAATCAATCCCTTAATGTGGTGGCTGCATTCATTTTCCATCTTTATGTTTTTTTCCCCTTTAGTTGTTAATCTGGCCAGTTGAATGGCCTAGTAAATCTAGATGGGCTTTATATGACAAATTAACAAATTAGAGCCTAACTCCAGCTAACACTTTTTAAGCAATTATAGAAAATGTTTTTTTTTCTTTTTGCCATAAAAGTTTTAAATAAATGAATTAAAGCTGACCACTGTCAGTGTTATATGGTTTGCCTCAACCCACTAACTGCCACTTGCTTGGTCTGGTAAAGGAAGTTACAGAGGTGACTCAGAAAAATGAATGCTTTGTTAACTTTAGTGAAAGACTGCATCATATATGTAACTTTTGATTTTGCCTTTAGTAACATTTTTAACCATCACAATTACATCAGACTGGCAACCCGTCGATCGCAGGCTACCTGTTGACCTCGGGTAGGTGACAGGTAGACTAGGAATGGGTCTGCGCCGCCACCCCCTCCTTCTCTCTCCACCCTCAGCCTCCTTTCAGCTCTCTCTACCCTCAGCCTTTGGTCCTCCTCTCTCCCCCCCCCCCCCCACCGCTGTCATCAGTGAACAATGGGGAGCGAGAGCCAGCACAGCTCAGGACGGAGGGCGGGGGGAGGAGCTGGCCAACAGTGGCGGCTGGGGACGTTTTTGGATGGGGGGGCGCCAGGCCCCGCCCTTCCTTTTGACCCCTCCTACTTCTAATAAGCCACACCCCTTATATAATCCACAAACTCCGTCCCCTGTATTCCACATATTGTGTCAGGAGTACACAGCTCAGCATCACAGGACACAGTATACAGATCAGCATCACAGGACACAGTATACAGCTCAGTATCACAGGACACAGTATACAGCTCAGCATCACAGGACACAGTATACAGCTCAGCATCACAGGGCACAGTATACAGCGCAGCATCACAGGACACAGTATACAGCTCAGCATCACAGGACACAGTATACAGCTCAGCATCACAGGACACAATATACAGCCCCAGCATCACAGGGCACAGTATACAGCTCAGCATCACAGGACACAGTATACAGCCCCAGCATCACAGGACACAGTATACAGCTCAGCATCACAGGAGGGGGTAAATTTCAGCCAGTATCACAGGTGGGGTCACTTATGCAGCCAATAGCACAGGTGGGGGCAGTTATGTAGCCAATAGCACAGGTGGGGGCAGTTATGCAGCCAGTGACACAGGTGGGACAGTTATGCAGCCAGTGACACAGGGGGGGCAGTTTTGCAGCCAGTGACACAGGTGGGGGCAGCTTTCAGCCAGTGACACAGGTGGGGCAGTTATGCAGCCAGTGACACAGGTGGGGCAGTTATGCAGCCAGTGACACAGGTGGGACAGTTATGCAGCCAGTGACACAGGTGGGACAGTTATGCAGCCAGTGACACAGGTGGGGGCAGTTTGCAACCAGTGACACAGGTCTCTTTAAAGTGATCCACTGGTGTTGGTGAGTGACAGACCCTGGGAGCTGGAGGAGGAAGTGCTAGGGAAGGCTGGGAGAGGAATGGTGGACAGTCTGTGGAAGCCTTGGGAGTGAGTCAGGGGAAGCAGTGTCACTGAGGAAAAGCAGGTCATGGGACCTGGAAGAGGAATAGGCTGGGAGTTGTAGTCCATCAAAGGCCCGGCTAGCACTCAAATAGTCCATCAAAGGCCCGGCTAGCACTCAAATACTTTGCTACATATTCAGGGGCTCGTGATCCCTGGCCTGTAATGGGTGGTTCCGAGGTCCTGCTGACACAGCGTAGGCCTCACCATGTGCTAGCCGCAGTGAAGAGAAAAGAGTAGAGAAGCTTGATAAATTTCCTTCCTGGAGAGAGAACTGTAGGAGAAACGGTCAGCAAGTGATGGGCTGGAGAGTTGCGAGGAGTAACAGTCTGCGGAAGGATAGTCTGCAGTGTCGTGTGCATATACAGGACTGTATATGGAGTTCGTGTACCATAATTCTTGGGGCATCCCACAGTCACCGTTTTTCCCCATCTAAGTTATTTCCCTTAAATAAAACAACAAAAACAAGTGCTGGCCTGGTCAGTGTCTACGGATGTGTGAGATATGGTGGGATTGAGGGCAGCTATAAGGTGAACCACAACTACTAGCTACTCCCAAGGGAGCACATGGCTACACAAGTCTCTAGCAAGAGCAAAGTTGCCGTGGTGAGTATACAGCAATAGCTCTGCAAGTCTACAGCTTGAAAATTCAGCAACAGTGACCCCTGTGGTGGGATGACTTTTGCACAACATAACTGAACCATAACTTGCAGCAGGCTTGCAAAATGTTTGGAGTCATGCAATGCAGACTTGCTGCAATTGTGCAACAAAATTATGAAGCCTGGCAAGTCTAGCAATAGCTTACCAAGTCACTTTCAAACTTGCAGCACAATTGCTTGTTATATGGGGGATGAAGCCTCCCTTCCACTCAAGTGTATGTGTGTGTCAATTGTAGCTGTTGGCCTTCATTCTGAAGCCTGTGCAAAACAAATGACAGCCGCCAAAATCTGGCTGGATGCTATGGGCAAAACAAACTCTATAAAATACAAATTTGAAATGTACAACTCTGTGTGACAGCTACATTAAAATTTAACTATGAGTTTTTCTCAACATGCATTATTTTTGCTGTTTTTCATTATTCAGATATTTTTTTTCTAGGACAAACTGTTGCAAACAAACCTGCCTGTTTTCACTTTATGGATTGCTTTCTTTTATAATAGGACTGTGCCGCTGCTCAGCATGCCCTTAATCCTGCTGAGTGATCCATGGGAACATTGTCAATTCATAGCCTGAAAAGCCTCTCGCTGCTTGGGGATCCTATGGATTTTATAGTGCTGTGATATCCTGTTCATTCTGCAGATGCTTGGCCCATTGCCAAAAAACAACTTTCTTTTTAGCTGGTAAATAGGAAGAACACTGTTCAAATATTTCCAAAAGCAGGATTTTTACAAAATAAATTGGCAATATATATTTCTGTGTAACACTCCTCATCTCTGGGTGTTTGACGATGACCCCCTTGATGGTGTGGCAGGTTAGCATTTTACTTACATATATTGTGGGGTACAAAAGAAAACTGAGCACCAATCATTTTAGTCTTTTTAAGGTTTCAGGGTTTATTTTGCTCAATAAGCTTTGGAGAGAGAGAGTTGGGGCACAGGATACCCAAAATTTAGAAAATAGCTTAGACTCTTAGCAGTTAAAGTAGTTGACTCTTTAAGAGCAACCAGGGAAGTCAAACACTAAGAGTAGTCAATGTCTGCAGTTAAAGGTCAATTTAAATCTGAGACCTATGACCCTATGCAAGCATTCACAAGTACCTTAGCTGATCAGAAGTATGAACATCTTTCAATGTCCACTGGCAGCAGCTTATATCCAGCTCTCAGGACATTCTTCAGCATGGAAGCCTTCCCCTAAGATGCCCCATAGAGTCAGCCGTCTTCTTGCTCTGTCCCTTCTGCTTCAGAATGGCAACTTAGATTTTGTAGGCCTTGGCTTGACTGGGGCAAGGCCCAAGAAGGAAGATTCCTGTGATAAAATGCCTTCTTACCCATGGCCGTCTTAGTGCATGGGCACTGTTGTCAGGCAAAATAGCCGTTTCCGGCCATCCCGGACTGTCCGTTCGCGCGCGCCAATGGCGCCAGACAGCCTATTTAAGCTAGGGTGACCAGACGTCCCCGGTTTTAGGGGACAGTCCCTGGATTGAGGACACTGTCCCCAGTTTTGTCCCCTAATTGGATTTGAACAGGGGCCCAGGCCATTTCAAAGACAGTCAGCGCAGAATTAAAAAAAAAAATCTGAATTACACCCTCCCGCTCTGCTGCTCCTACTAGCTTGGGGGGGGGGGGTGTAATTCCCACTCGCATGTTATTCTGCCTTGGCTCAAGTCCCGGCCACGCTCACCCTTAATGTGGGGGGGGGGGGTTCGATCATCCTCGTCGTCTCGCCCTCCCACATTAAGTCTAAAAAAAAAAAAATTAA
>BLSH010053187.1:3083778-3099288 GCA_018402905.1 Glandirana rugosa | reverse complement strand
ACAGTAGAAGTAGGGGACATGGGGAGACAGTCGAAGGAAGGTGGGGTGGGGGACAGTAGGAATAGGGGACTTGGGGAGACGGTCGAAGGAAGGTGGGGTGGAAGGAAGCTGACAGAGGGGTACAGGGGATGAAGATGACAGGGGGAGGGGTGGAAGGAAGCTGGCAGAGGGGTACAAGGGATGCAGATGAAAGGGGGTGGGGTGGTAGGAAGCTGGCAAAGGGGTACAGGGGATGAAGATGACAGGGTGGGGTGTAAGAAAGCTGGCAGAGGGGTACAGGGGATAAGGATGACAGGGGGTGGGGTGGTAGGAAGCTGGCAAAGGCGTTGTTAGGAAGATCCGGCTTTAAAAACCATCTGTGAGCGCAAAAACGGCGCCAAACGGCTCCATTTGAGCTCTGTAAGCCCTGCAGCAAGTGCTGTCTGCTCTTCAGCTTTCCTGTGACCCGTATCTTGCTCAGAGAGACTATTTCCTGTACCTGTGACCCCAGCTTTCCTTGGACTTTCCTGAACTCTGCCTGCCCTGACCTCCGGCCTGTCTACGACTATTCTCTTGCCTGATCCGCCTGTACCTCGCTGCCCGCATGTTGCCAACCCTGCCTGTGCCCGACCATCCGCCTGCCTGCTCCTTTTGTATCTTCTAGTCTTCCAGTTGTCGACCCGGACCGCGCGACTACTCTTCTGCCTTGCACGAGCTCCAGTGGACCTACACACACCATCAAGTGTTTCAATTCAACCCTCGTGCCCCCCTGTGCTCCTGATCTCCCTGTTTGCTCTATTAGGGATTCTCGAACCAGGGCCGCAAGAGAGGTAACCCCTGCAGAAGTCAGACTCGTCCGCCAGGTACGTGACAGGCGTACAGGGGATGAAGATGACAGGGGTGGGGTGGCAGGAAGCTGGCAGAGGGGTACAAGGGATGAAGATGTCAGGGGGTGGGGTGGTAGGAAGCTGGCAGAGGGGTACAAGGGATGAAGATGGCAGGGGGTGGGATGCCAGGAGCATGGGCAGTTGAGGGGGATAAAGATGATGACTGAGGGACAGTAAGTGGCTTCATATGCCGGATTGCATACATATTGTCAGTGCTCTGTGTGTGAGAGGTCACAGGGGGCTAGCATCAGTGATTTTAGGGGCAGACAAACATGGAATGTTGTTGGTGTCAGGCAGGATTGTCACTTGCAGTACCTTGAAGGTTGATGATGGCCAGGCGCCAGCTCTGGCAGGTCTTCTATTACCGAATAGATGAGAGAGCTGCTGTCAGGAAGATACAGCAGTTCCAGTGGTTTCCGCGGTGGTGCGCGCGCCTGTGCGCGTTCGCGCGCGCCCGTGCGCGCATCCGTGCGCGCGCACGTGCCGGAAACAGGCGCCAATCGGCCCTATTTAAACCTGCAGGACTTAGTGCACAGTGCTGTCCATTCTACAGCGTTTCCTGCACCTGTGCCCCCAGCAAGCTGTTTCTGAGTGACTACCCGTTCCTGTGACCCCGGCTATCCCTTTGGACTTGTTGCTATCTGCCTGCATCTGACCCCGGCTTTCCTACGACCATCCACTTGTCTAATCCCTTTGTACCTTTTCAGCCAGCACGTTGCCGACCCTGCTTGTACCCGACCATCCGTTTGCCTGATCCCGCTGTACCGCACTGCCCGCTAGTTGCCGACCCAGATTGAATCACTACTCTCCTGTTTGCACGAGCTCCAGTGGACTTCCGTCTACCAGCTAAGGACTGTCCAGCCCTCGTGCCCCCCTGTGCTCCTGAGCTCCCTGTTCCCACTATCAGGGGTTCTCGAACCAGGGCCGCAAGAGAGGTTGCCCCTGCATAAGTCAGACTCTACCACCAGGTACGTGACAGCTGCTCAGCCGCTGCAGGCATTATCCCAGCTCTGTCTTCACATGGCAGGAGATCCTCAGAGCGTGGCAGAAGGGGAGGAGCCGGGGAAGGGAAATACATGGAGCCTGATTCCTGAGCTCTTAGGCAGTGCTGATTGCTGAAGTGGCCGGGGAAAACTAGTAACGAGCACAGCTAGCTTTGCCCTGCATTAAAGATGGCACTGACCAGGGGACATTCACGGCCACACACACACATACGGTAGGCAAATTAGGCGGCTGAGCCTATCTGTCCGACCTCATGTGTCCTTGCCCATTCTACCACCTTGGAGTCAAAAACTCCTCTGGGCAACACCTTCGTCCCCACTGAGCTAAGAGCTAAGACTTTTTGTTGGGGACATGATTACACGAGGGCTTGTCATGTTTGTACCCGGTCTGACTCCTCCATGCAAGCTTCTGCTGGTCTTTGCATTCCCTTGCCCACTTCTAAGAAACCGTTAGTCCTCAAGAGTTCCTCTTGTCCTCTCCCTACCTCTGTTCTGGTCCCTGAGGATTATCAGAAGTACGAGGCTAGCCACATACTGGATTCTCACCTCTGTAAAGGCATCCTTCAGTACCTCGTGCATTGTAGAGTGTTTGCTCCTGAGGAGAGGTTGTGGATTCCTGCATCTGAGGTATTTGTGCCTCATCTTGTGGAAAGGTTTCATTTGAGATTTCCCTCCAGGTCTGGACCCAAGCGGGGGAGGGGGAGGCCTCATAAGAGAGGGGGTAATGTCATGAAACCATAGTAAACATTCTGTCATGTAACCTAAGCAACCGTTCATGTCTTATCTGTTGCCTACTTTTGCTGCATGTGTCCATTTAAAGACCGGGCCTCCCTCACCTGTGAGCTTTTGTAGGCCCTCTTCAGCTAGTCTCTGCCCCAGGCCTTAATTGGTAACAGGATATAAGCCTGGCAGTACAAGGCTGCTTTGCTGATCAACGTTTGTCCATGTTTGGCTTGTGTCTGTGATTGTCTATTCGGTTTCTCTGTAGTCTTATCCGTGTATTGATCCTTGGCTTGTCTGACTATTCCTTCCTGCCTGATACCTCAACCTTGGCTTGTCTTCGGTTTCTCCTGTCTTCTGGTTGTCCTGACCCTTTGCTATTCTTCTGACTATTCTCTCTGTTCCTGTGCTGCTGCTTCCCCTCTCTCTCCTGGGGCCAGCTGAGTGTAAGCTAGGGGACCTTGGGGGGCGCGACCTGGATCCAGTTGCAGCCAAATCCATTCTCACCACTAGAGGCTCTGGTGAACACCCACTGGCTTTTAGACTCCACGCCCTGGGGAAACCAATGCACTAGTTCCCTGAGTTTCAGTGTCCGTGCTCTAGGGAGCCCTCTTCCCGTATCAGCCGGTACTACTTCGCAGCAGTCAGCCTTAGGTCCACAACCTTGCCTGCACTTCGCAACCTTAGAGTGCACTTCGCACTTCTGTAGTGCGATTCACACTCCTGCGGTGCGCATCCGTCACCTGACCTTAGGTGCCTTGACACCTGACCTCAACCCGATAGAACAACTTTGTTATGAATTAGAGCGAAAACTGCGAGCCAGGCCTTCTTGTCCAAGATCAGTGCCTGACCTGACAAATGCACTTCTGTAAGAATGGTCAAATATTCTTATAGACACACTCCTAAACCTTGTTGACAGCCTTTTCAGAAGAGTTGAAGCTGTTATAGCTGCAAATGGAGGGCCAACTCAATACTTAAACCTAGTAAGACTGGGATGCCATGTGCCATGTGTGTCATGTGCGTGTAAAGGCAGGCGTCCCTATATATATATTATATTATTATTATATTATTATAAATATGTCTGAAGGCTGACCGGAGGCCAGCCTGGATTTGTGGGAGGAGTCTGGAGCATATAACGCTCCTTCCTCCTCCCTTTCAGCGTCAGCTCGGCTTCTCAGTCTGTGGAAGCATCCGGCGTGACGTCAATTCTGGGTTCACGGGGACTACCGGTTTTTGTGGGATACAATCTCTCGCGGTGGCAGGTACAGGGGCCGATAAAGCATTGGCGGGCATTTCGGCGGCAGTACAGGTACCGATCGGGGGTGGCGGAGGAGGAGGGGGGGGAGGCAGTGTTATCGCCGCTTCCGCGGCTGGGCATGTTTAAATGTGTTTTTTTTCCAGTGGCATTCTGGTACATAGGGCATCATAGGTGGGTGAGGGAATGGTGCGGTGGCTATATTGCATGTCGGCTCTTGGTAATAGGGTCTGACCGGAGATACATTATAAGGCAGGGTTCACTTCTGGCTCATATAGTGGGGGTGCTTACCCTTATGCTTTCTTTCTGTAGGATGGACATGTCGCATGTATCTGACAGTGAGGATTTGGCTTTGATCCCACCGACCCCACGAGGAGGGTCAGAACATGGGAGCACTCAGTCATTAAGGAACTGGACCGTACCTAGGCTCACAGCAGAGCTGCGTCAGAGGGGCATTCCATTCCCAGCTTCAGCCAGGAAAGCTGAGTTATTTAGGCTTTTGTTTCCATCTCCATCGCAGCCAATCGCCTCTACCAGTGAAGAACATGTTTCTGTGCACACTTCGTTGACACAGATTCACACAGTGTTAAACACGTTGGTTACATCCATGTCGCAGTGACAGGATAGGATGGAAGTGATTGAAGCACGTGCTGTTAGGGATCAAGCAGTTGCAGTTCCATCAGCTCCTGCTCCTCCTAGCGCGACTGTAAGTAATGTTGACTTTCTGTTACCAGTGGCAGCTCCTTCACCTTTGGTAGCGTTGCCATCAGTATCACCGGCTCATTTTATACCAACCAATGTAAAGAAAGATATTTTAGAGGGAAAAGATGTGAATTTGGCGTTGTTGCTTATTTCTTCCCAGGATGTATCAGAGAATAAGTCCTATGCGTGCGGGGAAGTCTCGGTGGTGCTTAAAACAAAGGACCCCAGGCTTAACCGCAAGCTCAGTGTGGCAGAATTTGTATTGGCAATTGGTATTTTCAGGGATATCATATGCTCAGTTAGTCCTGGTAGAAGAGAGGAGTTGGACCTATATCTACATAAGGTAGTGGATTTGGCGCATAAATATGGCGGGTGTAGTTTTTATGACTACCATAGATCTTTTTCGGCAAAGGTGGCAGCAACTTGGGCTCAGTTCCAGTTAGTCACATGTTGGAGTAATATTGATACAGAATTATTCTGTAGGCATTTTGCCAATCAGAAGTCTCCAGTGTGCGGCAATTGTCAGTCCACAGCTCATGTTACAGCGTGGTGCCCTTTGTTCGAGTCATCCAGTCACGTTGGGGCGGTCAAACAAGTCAGTGGGGTATCTTCCACAGGACCCACAGGACAGGTAGATAAGTTGGGGAGGTCTATCTATGGGTAAGACACAGTTGTGCAATAATTACAATCAGGCAGGTTGTAATTATAATCAGTGTAGGCTCCTACATGTCTGCACTGATTGTTTCAGGGCACACCCCAAGTCCTTTTGTTTGGTTAGGTCATCCAGCACATGACTAAGCCAAATAAACTTTGCGCTGTTGGGGAATTGTTTCGAAAATCATCCCTCACCAGCTTTCAGGCAATTTTTGATGGAGGGATTTTCAGAGGGGTTTCATACAGGGTTCATCACACTTCCAACACAGTCTTTCGAATGCAGGAATCTGCTGTCAGCAGATAAACATGCTGCTGTGGTGGATGAACTATTGGAAGTAGAAATCTCTAAGGGCTTTGTGATTGGTCCATTTGTGTCTTCACCTTTTGGCATGTGGAGGGTCAGCCCGATAGGGGTGGTTTGTGGGAAATTCTCCAATAAATATCGTTTGATTTATGACCTGCCTGTGCCTCATTCTTCCCACATACGAGTTTGAATTCACTTGTTCCATCAGAAGAGTTTTCATTAAAGTACGCATGGGTGGATTTAGCCATACAGCACATTTTGCAGTTAGGAAAAGGGGCTTGGTTGTCTAAAGCGGATGTGGCGGATGCGTTTAAGCTACTGCCTATCAAGCCTAACCTTTGGCAGTGGTATGGCATTAAATGGCGGGGGAAGTATTACTTTGCCACCAGATTAACATTTGGTTCTAAGAGTAGTCCTTGCTTGTTCTATTTATTTGCACAAGCACTTCACTGGATTTTGGGTAACTGCGAGGATTGTGAGCGGATAGTGCATTACTTAGACGATTTCCTACTGATTGAAGACCCGGAATCATCACCTAAGGATCTGTAGGCACTTACCAGGTTGTTCTCAGAATTGAATGTTCCGTTAGCAGCCCGCAAAGTGGAGGGGCCATCCAGGGTTATCAATTTTTTGGGCATAACTTTGAATTCCGGTAGCATGGTTGCAAGCTTGCCCCAAGAGAAACTGGTCAGGATTCGGCAGACTATTCATGGGTTTGTGCGATCACCAGTTTGTTCCAAAAGGGAGTTGCAGTCTCTCTTGGGCATGTTGAATCATGCTATGAGGATTATCCCTCAGGGTAGATCCTTCGTATCTAGGTTATTGGCCCTGCTCCCCTTATGTCAGGATTCTGAATCAGTGATCAGGTTGCAGGCGGATGCCGGGGCTGATCTGGTCATGTGGGATCAGGTCCTTTGTGACTGGAATGACATTCCAGTCAAACCATCAATAAAGGCAGATCAGGATCCCTGTTGATCATGTCATTCATGCGCAGATTAACATGGTTAGGCATCACTTTTAAATGTAATTTCCAAGGTGAATTTATCGGGGGAGGGTTTAATGGTGCTGCCGACGCACTGTCACGATTTAACCTGCCTCAATTTTTCTTACAGCATCCGGGAGCCAAGCCGGAGGGCAAAGCAGTTCCACCTTACGCCCATCTGATCATGGACTAGGCAGGTTCTGGGATCAGGCCATGGGGTTGGCCAACGGTTCCCTATCCAGGAATACTTTGAAGGCTTATACCACGGGGTGGATGGCATTTCGCAGGTTCATGGATCTATATCCTTGTGATTCCCTGGGGGATGTTAGTTTCGTCATGGCATTTGCAGCTTACTGTCACAGTGAGTTGGGTTTATCCTCTAGCACTGTTAAGCTGTATTTGTCTGGGGTATAGCATTTCAGATCCCTACAGCCACCTAACAGCCCGTCAATTTTTGCAGCTCACCCTCTTAAAGCTATGTTGAGGGGGATGCAAAAGTCTCAGGACCAATCTCGGTTGTCACGGCTACCGATTACGGGGAGAATTTTTCGGGACATGTCGGATATGTTGTCTACTTCCCCATTTGGGGTGGGGCCTAGTTTGGTGCTCAAAGCCACAATGCATCTGAGTTTTTTTGGATTTCTCAGACCAGGGGAAATTTCACAGGCTAGCCTGCATGCACCGGTTTTGCTAAAGAGTAGTCTTACCAAAGGTAATGACCATTACGCCTTGTAGCTAAGGAATAGTAAAACTAGACAGTTAGGGCCTGGGTTTGTGGTCAAGTACTATGGCACTGGTGGCCCATGGTGTCCAATGGTAGTTTTGGATACGCTCTGTAGTCATTTTGTGGCAGCACCTTTGGATTCCCCTTTGCTCCCCTTTCCTGTGTGTCCTATATCCTCTAAACAATTCATTACGCATATACGTATCTTGCTGACAAATTTGCATCTGAATCCTAGACGATTTTCTGGACATTCGTTTAGTATTGGGGCAGCTTCCGCAGCTTCTAAGCAGGGGGTCTCGGCATACATTATCAAACATATGGGGCATTGGAAGTCTGCATGCTATAGTCGTTACATACCTGAACCACATGCGGAAGTTATCCAAGCTTTTAATAGTCTGTTAAATTAAGTAGGAAATGATTGTTAGTCTCTGCAATAAAAAATAATTTCATACCTATTTCGTGTCTTTTGCCCTCTTTCAGGTGTACTGACTGGCCAGATCAAGGCACATTTCAGGTCTGGCAACACGGTATCACTGTCCAATCAGGGAAGAATCGGACCACAAGTCTGAAGGCTGACCGGAGGCCAGCCTGGATTTGTGGGAGGAGTCTGGAGCATATAACACTGCTTCCTCCTCGCTTTCATCCTCGGCTCGGCTTCTCGGTCCCCACCCACCCGGGTCCCCAGGTCAGAGCCAAACAGCATGCACAGCTCCTTTATTTCATGGTAATCATACATTCAGGGTATGCCCTCTTTCAGGTGTACTGACCGGCCAGATCAAGGCACATTTCAGGTCTGGCAACGCGGTATCACTGTCCAATCAGGGAAGAATCTGACCACAAATAAATATTTTATTACATCTTTTCATGTAACAAAACTGAAGAAATGCCACTTTGCTACAATGTAAAGTAGTGAGTGCACAGCTTGTTTAACAGTGTAAATTTGCTGTCCCCTCAAAATACCTCAACACACAGCCATTAATGTCTCAACCGCTGGCAACTAAGTGAAAATGTCCAAATTGGGCCCAAAGTGTCAATATTTTGTGTGGCCACCATTATTTTCCAGCACTGCCTTAACACTCTTGGGCATGGAGTTCATCAGAGCTTCACAGGTTGCCACTGGAGTCCTCTTCCACTCCTCCATGATGACATCACGGAGCTGGTGGATGTTAGAGACCTTGCGCTCCTCCAACTTCTGTTTGCGGATGCCCCACAGATGCTCAATAGGATTTAGGTCTGGAGAAATGCTTGGCCAGTCCATCACCTTTACCCTCAGCTTCTTTCGCAAGGCAGTGGTTATCTTGGAGGTGTGTTTGGGATTGTTATCATGTTGGAATACTGCCCTGCGGCCCAGGCTCCGAAGGGAGGGGATCATGCTCTGCTTCAGTATGTCACAGTGCATGTTGGGGTTCATGGGTCCCTCAATGAACTGTAGCTCCCCAGTGCTGGCAGCACTCATGCATCCCCAGACCATGACACTCCCTCCACCATGCTTGACTGTAGGCAAGACACACTTGTCTTTGTACTCCTCACCTGTTTGCCGCCACACACGTTTGACACCATCTGAACCAAATAAGTTTATCTTGGTCTCATCAGACCACAGGACATGGTTCCAGTAATCCAAGTCCTTAGTCAGCTTGTCTCCAAAAAATTGTTTGCAGGCTTTCTTGTGCATCATCTTTAGAAGAGGCTGCCTTCTGGGGAGACAGCCATGCAGACCAATTTAATACAGTGTGTGACGTATGGTCTAAGCACTGACAGGCTGACCCCCCAACCCTTCAACCTCTGCAGCAATGCTGGCAGCACTCATATGTCTATTTCTCAAAGACAACCTCTGGATATCACGCTGAGCATGTGCACTCAACTTCTTTGGCTGACCATGGCGAGGCCTGTTCTGAGTGGAACCTGTCGTGTTAAACTAATGAATGGTTTTGGCCCCCATGCTTCAGCTCAGTTTCAGGGTCTTGGCAATCTTCTTATAGCCTAGGCCATCTTTATGTAGAGCAACAATTCTTTATTTCAGTTCCTCGGAGAGTTCTTTGTCATGAGATGCCATGTTGAACTTCCAGTGACCAGTATGAAAGAGTGAGAGTGATAACACCAAATTTAACACACCTGCTCCCCATTCACACCTGAGACCTTGTAACACTAACGAGTCACATGTCACCGGGGAGGGAAAATGGCTAATTGGGCCCAATTTAGACATTTTCACTTAGGGGTATACTCACTTTTGTTGCCAGCAGTTTAGACATTAATGGCTGTGTGTTGAGTTATTTGTAGGGGGCAGCAAATTTACACTGTTATACAAGCTGTACACTCACTACTTTACATTATAGCAAAGTGTCATTTCTTCAGTGTTGTCACATGAAAAGATATAATAAAGTATTTACAAAAATGTGAGGGGTGTACTCACCTTTGTGAGATACTGTATTTTCACTTACTCATCTGGTCCTGATTCCTTTAGGTGCAACCAACTGATATGATCACCCCTGCTGGATGCCTGCATGTGGTATCCTTGACAGCCTCCTGTCCAGTCATGTGGCTCTTTGAACCACCGAATCAGCTCACCATCCATTTGCACCACATTGCCCGAGAGAGAGAGGGAGACTGCTTCTCATTGCTCCAGAGAGAGAGGGGTCACTCCACAGAGAGAGAGAGAGACCGTTTCACATTGCCTGCAGAGAGAGAGAGACCGCTTCACATTACCTGCAGAGAGAGAGAGACCGCTTCACATTACCTGCAGAGAGAGAGACCGCTTCACATTGCCTGCAGAGAGAGAGAGAGACCGCTTCACATTGTCTGCATTGAAGCGGTCACTCTCTGTGTGGGCTTCTCTCAGCGGGGGTAATCATTGTGGAGCAGCCTCTGTTTGGGCAATCATAAGGAACAGTCTCTCACAGACTGCTCTGCATGATTGCCTCCAGAGACACTGAGACAGAGAGCCTGCCTCTTCCCCACACCCAGTACACAGGCCAAAGAGACTGCTTAAAGATGAAGACTAAAGACTGTGCTGTCACTGCCGCCACACTAAGCCCTACCTGTGGAGTCTGGACCTTCTCTGGTGAGTGAGCACCACATCACTGGGTAAGCTAAGCAAGCAGAGTAAACACGCAGGTCCTGCTGTCTCCCAGGCTGCAGGCTCCTCCTGTGTCAATTGTGGGTAGTGAGAAACGCACATACAGGCACACGCCGGTGCACCGGCTCCCAGGGCCAGATTAAGGGCATGGTGGGCCTGGTGCTGCAGTGGAGCAGGTTTAGGAATGGCAGGGATATGATGTTATGTTATATCCCAGCTCTGCTCTTACTGGCCACCCTCCTGTATTTCCAGGAGCCTGTGCTGGCTTGTTCCCCGACTTGGTCACAGCCACACAGGTGTAATGCTAGGGAAGCCTGGCATTTGATTTACCAAGCTTCCACAAGAGCTGTGAGTTGGTGTGTGTTCTGAGGTGAACGTTTTCCAGCCAACAGAATACAGTGATCACTGCCGGCAGCTATAGCAGCCAGAAGTGATCGACCAAAAAAAAAAAAAAAAAAAGACACGCTGGTTGTTCTGAAGTCAGTTAATAGATTGAATTCTGTACAACCAGTCTGCATATAGATAGACTGAAATTCTGTCAGTTCAGCAGACATTTCAGTCTGTCTATGGTGGCTTAAGTCCACCAGTCTGTGGGTTTAATAATATCCTCAAATCTTCTGAAAGAGGTGCTCCACTTTGAACGCCATCTTATTTCCATATGTAAACAAAAAGCTGCGCAAGGCAATAATAAATTAAATAAAAACGTTGCAGATCTCAAATGTCAATGTCCATGAACCAAATAATGTTCCTTCCACCACTTTAGAAATAAGTGAAAGCTTAGTTCAGGATAGTAATAAATGCAGATGCAGATATCAAATATCGATGTCCATATATCAAATAATGTTCCTTCCACCACTTTAACGATACAGTGAAGGCTTATCTCAGGATGGTAATAACACCCAAAGTGCACTGGCAAGCAGATTAGTGTCCACCACCGATTAATTAGGGAGGCTTACCAGAACACTGTGTGTTACACAACAGTGGATCCCCGACCTGGGATGTAGAACCACCTAAATCTCCTCCAATGGTGTAAGATGACCTCCTTGTGAATACACCGTCAGTCTCTGAGTAGTGATTTGGCTCTCTCCGCTTAGAGCAGCGTCCACAATAATTCAAACCATAGGCTTTCGCAGTTTCTCCAGTAAGACGGGTATCCCTGCCAGACGTTTAAGGGCCCTTTGGTAGTCCCGATGGCATAAAATCAAGCGGACCAGCTCTAAATCACGTGTGCTGACTGCCTCCTGAAGCACCATCCATCCTCTGCGGTTCTTTTTGCTGACATCAGCCCCACGATTGAACAACACTCTGGCACATTCCAGGTGACCTAATGTTGTAGCTAGATGAAGGGGGGTCCATCCCCGGGGGTCCACCTGTTCAATCTGGTCCTTTGGCAACACCTCCTCCACCACGCATTCATCCAGAAAAAAAATCTTATTTCCATAACTCTCTTTAGGTATAAGATGTGCAAACAATAAGGTGAGAACACATCTAATACCTAAAAAGAGTAATGGAAATAAGGTTGCATTCAAAGTGAACCATGCCATTACCTGGAGGGACTGGCATTTAGGAGGTTAAAAGAGGCAGGGAGGAAATGTGAGATCACCTCCTCACTGCCTGTCAAATGGCTCTGAAAAGTGACCTGAGTATGGATCACTTTTCAGCAGAGTGGCAGTGCCTGCTGCAAGTTACTGCACGCCTTTGGGCTCACACTGGTGTGCCGCGGTTTGGCTGCAGTGCTGGTGTACTGGCAGTCTTCTTTAGCTGCAGTCCCACAGACTTCTATTAGGTTGTGCGTTTTTGCTGCATTTTCTGAAAGTGCACCAAAGATGCAGCATGCTGGACTTTTTGTGCACTTTCAGAACATGCACTGATAATGTCTAACCTAATAGATGACTATGGGGCTAGGGACACCATGCAGGAAGACTGCCAGTACACCAGCACTGCAGACACAGCACAGCACACCAGTGTGAGCAAATTACATAGCACATAGGGTCAGGTACTGTACTGTCACAGGCTGCTAGAAAGAAAACTCTTTAGCAGCAGAGAGGGGCGGGAGAGGGATTTTGGAGAGAGAGATCAGGAAGGGAGGGAGAAGCTCACTTACATTGGATGGTCCCAGCCAGGAGGCTCACTGGATTCCAGCCGACTGCTCAGTTTTAACTTTCCCGCCCACACATCCTCTTCACAGACAGCACACGGGCAGTGTGGGTGGGGAAAGGGAGCAGCTCCAGCCTCTGCCAGCCATTCCTATGGAGGAGGAGGGGGCTGGGCTGCACTCTGTAACACAGACTGTCAGCCCTGTCTGTGACAGAACACATCGCTCACAGTATTAGTGATGTCCAGTTCATGAATGAATCGTTCTTTTGAATCGATTCTTTTCAGTGAACTGAGTGAATCGATTCTTTTCACTGAACTGATTTGTTTGGAACCGTTCATGTGAACTCAATAGCATAGCAGAGCAGAGCAGCGCAGCTTAGGTCATGTGATCCTAGAGTGAGAACTCAGCCCCTCTCTGCAACCAATCAGAGAACTCACAGCACACCGACTCAAAAGAACTGGATGGATATACAGCTCACACAGTTCAGTTCATCAGGTCAGTTGAATCAGTTCACCAGTTCATCGAGTTAAAGAATCAAATGAGTTGTTACAGCACAGTACACTGAAAGAACCATGAATCACCACTGTCTGTTATATGATCATATGAGGATAGGATTGTGCTCAGTAACCTGGGTAGCGGTGTTCTGTCAGATCAAGGAATCTATAGGATCAGCCAAGATTGCCACTTACAGTGACGCACAAACAGCGGTGTAAAGGAAAAGCGGGTTTTTGTGTGTAAACTGCATTCTGATTGGCCAACTTCATAGATAACATTGCTAACCATCAGATTTGTCCACAGTCTTTACAATGCATAATTAACGATTGTATTTTACTACCGTGGGTACTTTGCCTGCATTAATAAAATCTGATCGTTATTCCTGCGCTGTCAAGACTGTGGACAAACCTGATGGCTAGCAATGCTAACAGTGAAGTTGGCCAATCAGAATGCAGTTCACGCATAAAAACCTGTTTTTAGTTTGTGCGTCACCAAAATTGATAAAGCTGCTAATATGACAAAATGTTATGGTCTGACAGTCTTTATACAATAATATGGCTTGGTGACTGCTCTCTGAGCCAAGGAACTGAATAAAAAAAACGTTCCCAGGACTGCCAAACGTCTGTGAATCAGTTCTCTGATTCTACTCCTTGAATAAGGTTGAGTCAGAGCTTCGGTTCACTTGCGTGTCAATAGACTCAGCAAGTGAACCGAAGAATCGATTCATGAATCGGTTCATTTCAGTGAGTGACTCGAAATGAACTGATTCACTTAAATGAATCGAACTTCCCATCACTACACAGTATTGGATGGAGCTGCCACACTTGGCCAGCTCAGGAACTGCACATGCACAGTACTGAGCTGGCAACACATAGGGCTGCTGATAGAAATCGCGGGGCCCCGTGATTTCTATCTCACAGGCCCCCCATCCCCAAGAAAGTATTAAAGCTATATTTCGCTAAAAATACAATAAAACTATTAGCAGACATAAATGCAACTTAACTCACAGAATCCCTGCTAAATCTAAAGGATAAAACTGAGTTAATAAATAAAAATGAAAATGAGATGAAAAAAATATACAGGCTCCGGGATCAGTGGAACTGGAGAGAAATAAAGTTAAGCTCCATGCACACTGGGCTCTAAAAAACTCCAGTTCAATTGGCAGAAAAAACTCTCATGTAGAACATTTTTTGTACAAAGTTTAGATGAGTTTAGGAGAACCAGGGTTTTTTTTTTCTGTCTTTAACCGTTGAGCTTAAAATATGCCTGTAATCATCCAAATGTGTATGGACACATAGGATACCTTAGATTGTAAGCTCCTTGAGGGTAGGGACTGATGTGAATGTACAATGTATATGTAAAGCTTTGCGTAAACTGACGGGCGCTATATACGTACCTGAAATAAATAAATAAATAAAATAACATTGAGCTGCTTCTACAGGCAAAACACTAAACTCCTGTAGAAGCAACCGTTTTTTTTAAGCCAGTGTACATGGAGCCTAAAAAGAGATAACAAACTCTAGTGCTGAGAGGAGGGGGGCCCACACAGGGAGGAGGGGGATTAGTGAGGAACAACTGTCTCTTAGCAGATAAAAGCAGGGAGAGAGAAGGAGAGTAGGATGTGCTGGAGGAAAAGAGACACAATTGTCATTTGTCACTAATCCCCTTGCGTGGGCCCCCCTGTGTGCACAGCAGCCATTGCACGGCACATCAGAGCGGCCCAGGTGGCAATTGCATCCCTGCTGACCAGCCCAGCCCTCCCCTGCCCATGAGAGTCCCTCCTTACATCTGGTGTCCCCATCAGAGTCCCCCTTACATCAGGAGCCCCCAAGTGTCCCTCCACGCATCAGAGTTTTCCCCCACCTTTTCCCCCTGTACTCACAGATCACAAACTGCAAAAACTATAGTTCCTCCTCTTTCTCTCCAGTCATGTGATAAGTTACATGACAAGGGGAGAGAGAAAGAGGGACAGACTGTCTTCACTCCCCTGCAGTGTCCCGCTGAGACTGAGGTGAGTTCTCAGTCTCAGTGCCGGCTCTCTATTGCCCCCTGCAGGCACGAGGGAGGAGATTCTAATCTTATCTAATCCTCTGTACAGATATTTTAGTAAGTGAACTGAAAACCGAACACATGATCAAAACCCAGACTGTCTAGGTGAATCCTGGACAGGGGGCAACCCTGTGGCACAGTGTGGGTGCTGTAAATATATTCTGAGCTGTGCATGCACATTACCACTGATTTGCAGGTGGAAAGGTGAAAGCATTTAGGGTCTTTTCTGTCATAAAATCCCTGCCTGTCGGTGTTATTTATTTAATTTTGCATTGAATACTGGTTTAAAATTATTGTATTTTTCAATGCAAGCAGTGTAAGCACCTGCATTAGATGTGCCATAAACCTTGTGCAGTTCTACAGCACAGCTCAAAATGAGAAAGGGTGAAGCAGTACAAGGAGACAGTTGTGTTTTAGTGCGAAGAGCATGCTGATAGGAAGAGAGATTGGAGTGACAGTGATATGAGATTATCAGCCCGCTGCTTCTTTTTTCACTATCTAGTCACATTCCCTAGGCTGCTCTCCTGATATGGACTACAAACACATCTATGTATCTTAATTTCTATTACATGGGGGGGGGGGGGGGG
>BLSH010053187.1:3064828-3077185 GCA_018402905.1 Glandirana rugosa | reverse complement strand
CTCCCGCTGTTCCACCGAACACTCGCGTTTAGCGGCAGTATGCTGCCGCCGGCGCGAGTGCTCGGATCACTCGCGCGCGCGCGGCGGTCTCCGCGCGGGCGCGCGAGTGACTTATACAGCGATCAGTGCTATAAAAATGCACTGATTACTGTGTAAATGTCATTGGCAGTGAAGGGGTTAACCTGCAGGGGGCGCTCTAAGGGTTAACTGTGTTCCCTGGGCGTGTTCTTACTGTAGGGGGACTGCCCTAGCTGGGGAAGGGAAGTGGTCACAGCCTTCGTATACAGGAAGGCTGTGATCACAGCCCTTCCCCCTCACACAGAGCGGAGGTCCGTGTTTACATACATGGACCTCCGCTCCTTCGCTCCGGGGGGGCCATCGCGGGTAGCCGGCGGCAATGGAAGCCGCCGCACCCGCTCCCTGGCCCTCCCCGAACACAGTGAGCGCGCGGGCGCGCCTCTGGCGGCGCGCGCGCGCTCACTAGGCTCGTGAGCGCGGCCGCCGTCGTATGACGGCGATTTGCGCTCACAAGCCACCTTGTCGCCCTCAATTGCCGATCAGCGGTCGGCAAGCGGTTAATGTTCAGATATACTTGGGTACAATGAGGCATTCTCCGTCTCCTTATAGTTTGCACGCCTGTTACCAGGGATGCAGTGTATGTTTGCCCATTTATGTGTGTTAAGTATGTATAATTGGAGACTGCTCTTTTAGCGTGCTTAACCTTGTGCAATGTTATTTATGTACTATGAGAACTCAATAAAAATGTATTGGAAAGAAGCAATAAACATATTCAGTACAACTTTCCAATATATGCACAATTCCCCATTGTCTGTCTCTTTTAAAATGTTGCAAATACAGAAAAGTTCTTGTTCTTCTGACAGACATCCAGAGAGGTCCTAACTTTCAATGCACTCTACCTCTGAAGTCCCATACAGTGCTATTAGTCTTACCCAGTTCATATTTGAACTACAGAGCACCACTCCCTTGCGTTATGAAATAGAGCAGAGGGGGAGGTGTTCTATAGTCAAAATCAGCTTAGTGTGACAACTCCTCCACAGATACCACACAGTGAGTAAGCGCTGTAATCCTAGGACAAGGAAAGTGTTACTGGTTGAATCACCAGTTGAAAATAGAGGAAAAAAGCCTAAAACAAAGAAAATGACTGATAAGCTGCAATATATAAAAATGTTTTGTTCTTGGGTTTAAATACACTTTCATTGCTCTGGGCAGTATGCGTTTCAATATATTATCACATCCATTTCTATGAAAGTTTGGGCATGGTTTACATGGTTATGGATTATATTCAAGATATCGTCAGAAACAAGTTATGGTCAACTTGACTGGTATGGAGCCAATGGCACAGAACCCTTGTCAGATGTTATTACTGTCTGTGAACCCCCACTAGGGAAAATTACATGCTCTATTTGTCCTGGGGAGTATTTTTACCAGATTGGAAAGTGAGGGAAAATGTAAAATACATTTTCAACTGTCACCAGAACTGGAATAGAAAGGAAATCTTCCAATGGAGAAACGTGTTCCTTTAACAACTAACTAAGAGGGGATATCACTTATTTGGAATTTTTTTTCTCCCTATCTGTTGTGTTTACTGTACCGGAAGTGAAAAGAACTCTTCCCAATGGGACAAAGATGGCAAAAATAACCAATTCCTTTTGGCTTTAGATATGCTTTTAAAAAACGATATTTCTTGTAAAACATAAAAACACTGCTTGACAGCTCCTTCATGTTACCCAAATCCTTGGTAAAAGAACTGCAGTACCACCCCCACCCAGGGGTTGCTGGCAACCGACTCTCCTATTCCTGCACAGCCAGGCAACACAATTTTTTCCACTTGCAGCCAGAGACAAGAAGTCAGCCCCATAACTTGTTTTTGTTGATTTTATTAGTGGATAACAACTTGCATAGGGTGAAGGGATTTATGGGATGCCCGGCACATGATGAACACAGCAAAGCTTAGGGACAAACTTCCTCTCTCTTTACAAAAGTCCTTAACTGCTTCCTTCTGTGCAAACTCACAGTCCTTTGTAGGTTAATAGCAAAAGTGCATTACAGACTAAGGGCTTAGGCCCTTCTGGACAGTAGCACAAACGTGAGGTAACTGCTTGCAGGAGTGTATCCCCTCCCTCTGTAGATCTGGTCCCAGCTCCACTACTCAGCAGTTCTACCAGCCCTCCTGGCTGCTCCAAAGATCTCCCAGGATGAGGATGAAGGTATGAAGCACACCGCTGTCCCTCCAGAAAGCTTACTACATATGGCAGACTTTCACCTTGTAGTATCTCTGAGAGTGCTGATGTACTCACTGTCCTCTCCTTGCTCCCAGGTGAAGGTCCCAATCACACCGCACTGCAGACGGGATCCTCCTCCAGCCTGAGCCTTCAGCCTGTGAGTTGGCCCTAGACCTAGAGGGCCTCTCAAGGCCACTGACAGACTCCTTAGCACTTCATCTTCCACCCGACTCCCTCTGCCAGCATGACTAACCCATACTGGCTCAACCACTCTGTCAGGCCCACCGTCTGGGGGTGTTGGCTAAGCTCCCCTGAGTATGCAGAATGACTCTCCTAGCCTCCACCCTCCAGTTTCCAGAATGTTCTCCAACTTTCCAGAACCAGGGGGAGGTACCAGAGACCTGCCTGTATGAGTCATCCAGCCCTGAACGCAAACCCTGACCCAGATTCCATGACTTATACTTAACCATGAGTCAAACTATGTTTTGCCATCTCTAACACTAGTGGCACACACTAGAGGGTGCTACAGAACACACAGAGCAGAGAATCTATCATTTTAAGACTTGCAAAGGGGTAAGATAATTAGCAAGGCACAATCAGAAGCAAAACCTGCATATACTATATAAAGAGTATCCTGTCACATTCACGGATCAGGCATAGAGGCCAGTAGCTATCGCAGTATAGAGACCCCGCCGACCAGCTGGATAAGTATGTAAGCAGGTCACCCTGGCAGATGACTGGGGCTCACCTGAGGCGCAGGATCTAAGCACTAACTGGTGTTCACCAGAGCTCCTGATGGTGGAGATGGGTTTTGTGGTCCTCAGGATCGCCCCACCAGAAGGTGGGCATGCGGGGGTCCAGTATAAGATATAGTAGGTAGGGATCAAACACAAGCAAAGTCAGTAAACAAGCCAAAGGTCAGTAACAAGTGGTCGCAGGTTGGGATTAAGTAGAAGCATAGTCGAGGAACAAGTCAAAAGTCAGTAATAAGTAGTAGCAGAGATACAGATGGCAGCAGGAGTGAGAAGAGTGAGGTATTGGCTGGAGAGAGCACAATATTCTGGCAAACAGGAAATACAAAGGCATGGCTTAAATAGGAAGTTCATGGCAGGAGCAAGAAGTTCAAAGTTCAGCAGAAACAAGGCATACGACAGGATTGTCCAATGGATTAGACAGGGTGTTGTTCAGCATTCCAGGTAGTTCAGCAAGCAGAGACGTGTCACGATCTGGGGTCAGGCTCGGAGACCAGTCACTATAGCAGTAGGGAATTGCAGGATTGGTATACAAGCAGGTCACCCTGGCAAAATACACAGGGTCACCTGAGATGTAGAGTCTAAGTACTAACATGTTCACCAGAGCTCCTGATGGTGGATATGGGTTAAGCTGTGTGTCAGTACCAGGTCACGATCCTCAGGATGGCCCCACGAGGAGATGAGCAAGCCAGGGTCCAGAAGCAGATATAGAAGGTAAGGATCAAAAAGAAGCATAGTCAGTAAACAAGCCAAAGGTTGGTAACAAGTAGTAGCAGAGACATGGACGGCAGCAAAAAAGACAAAAGCGAGATACTGACTGGAGAGAGCACAAAAATCTGGCAAACAGGAAGTGCAGAGACATAGCTTAAATCAGGAAGTTCATGAGAGGAGCAAAGAGTTCAAGGTTCATGACAAACAAGGTTCAAGGCAGGATCATTCAAGGAGTTGTCCAGCATTCCACGTGGCTCAGCAAGAAGAGACATTGCCTACCACAGCAGAGGTTCCAGGTTCAAATCCAGGCCCTGGTACATTGCCAGACACAGCAGAGGTTCTGTGTTCAGACATTGCCAGACACAGCAGAGGTTCACTGAGACATCACCTTGTACATATACATAAAAATATGAGGCTAGAAGTAAATACCTGACTGTAATAAAAATGTTTGCTTTGTCCAGGAGGTTAGCTCTCTGATCAAAATTCTTTTATCGTTCTCATTTTAGTTACTGAAATCCCTTTTTGAGTGTGCAAAACACTGGCCTTGTTCAACAAGCATTATATACACAAGGAAAGTATTTACCTTTATTATCAAGTTAGATATTTCACAGTGCTCACATCACCCCTGAAGAATAACTAATGAACAACTACTGTGATAAATATTGCATTCTGATTACATTTTATTCTTGTTCTGGAATCTGTCCATTTTGAGATTACTGTCATATTATTTTTCCAGTACAGAGCATGGCAACATTATTTACACTTTAAATTGAGGCTTGTTTATTGCAAAATTATGTAATACTTATGCACAATGAACAAGTGAAATGAATGAGAACATACTTTTTTTTAAAAAAAACGGAAGAAATGTTTACATTTCTGCAAATAAAAAAACAGTTAAGGTTATTTAGGGATAGCAACAAGGTTTATTAACAGATAAGATTTTTATTTTCTAATCTCAGGTTTGCTTCACCAAAACCAAAAATGTAATGTAAAAAATAAATACATTTACTGTCATTAGTGGTTCCAGTTGGGTACAGATTATTGTACTGTATATACAGGGTGGGCCATTTATATGGATACACCTTAATAAAATGGCAATGGTTGGTGATATTAACTTCCTGTTTGTGGCACATTAGTATATGTGAGGGGGGAAACTTTTCAAGATGGGTGGTGACCATGGCGGCCATTTTGAATCCAACTTTTGTTTTTTCAATAGGAAGAGGGTCATGTGACACATCAAACTTATTGGGAATTTCACAAGAAAAACAATGGTGTGCTTGGTTTTAACGTAACTTTATTCTTTCATGAGTTATTTACAAGTTTCTGATCACTTATAAAATGTGTTCAATGTGCTGCCCATTGTGTTGGATTGTCAATGCAACCCTCTTCTCCCACTCTTCACACACTGATAGCAACACCGCAGGAGAAATGCTAGCACAGTCTTCCTGTATCCGTAGTTTCAGGTGCTGAACATCTCGTATCTTCACAGCATAGACAATTGCCTTCAGATGACCCCAAAGATAAAAGTCTAAGGGGATCAGATCGGGAGACCTTGGGGGCCATTCAACTGGATTGGTCGTCGTGGGACGTGCACGGCCTGCTCTGTGATCAGTGAGTCAATGAGACTCGGCTCATCACAGATCAGACTGAGGGGCCGATCCTGGCCCCTTACCATGTGATCATCTGTCAGCCAATGAGAGCTGATCATGTGATGTAAACAGAGCCGGTAATCAGCTCTTTTTTCCTCACACTAACAGTGTGAGAAACAAAATAAGCCCTTTACTGTCTGGAGTAAACAGGACACGGGTACTGCACACTCTAGACCCACTGCTGCTAAGCAGTACCCACCAGTGCATATCAGCACTGCTAAGCACCAGTGCCACCTACCAGTGCCCACCAGTGCCAACTATCAATGCCCACCAGTGCCACCTATCAGTGCCCATCAGTGCTGCCAATCAGTGCCCATCAGTGCCTCATCACTAGTGCCACCTACCAGTGCCTATCAGTGCCCATCAGTGCCACTTATCAGAGCCCATCAGTGCCGCCTATGAGTGCCCATCAGTGCCACCTCTCAGTGCAGCCTCATCAGTGCCCATCGGTGCCGATAAGCACTGCCTTATCAGTGCTTATCAGTGCAGCCTCATCAATGTACATCAATAAAGGGGAAAAATTACCTGTTTGCAAAATTTTATAACAAACTATGACTTTTTTTTTTGTCTTTTTTTGTTTGTTTAGCAAAAAAATAAAAACCCCAGGAGTGATTACATACCACCAAAAGACAGCCCTATTTGTGTCAAATAAATATAAAATTTTCATATGGGTACAGTTAGGGCCGGCCCTACCATGGGTCCCAGTGGGACCATTGGACCCAGGCAGCACTTTGAGGGACGGCACATTGAAACACGGCCGCCTCTGTCTCTTCTATTTACCCAGCAAATTGGCGAACAAGATTTTTTTTCCAGCAGTTTTGTGTGTCATGATGACAACTGCCCCCCAGGCTGCTCTGCCTGCCCCTATACTGCCCTAGCCCCTCCCTATACTGCCCTAGCCTGTCTATATACTACCTTAGCCTATCTATATACTACCCTAGCCTGTCATTATTCTACCCTATCCTGCACCTATACTGCCCTAGCCTGTCCATATACAACCCTAGCCTGCCTATATACTACCCTAGCCTGTCTATATACTACCATAGCACGTCTATATACTACCCTAGCCTGTCTATATACTAACCTAGCCTGTCTATTTACTACCCTAGCCTGTCCATATACTACCCTAGCCTGTCTATATACTACCCTAGCCTGTCCATATACTACCCTAGCCTGTCTATATACTACCCTAGCCTGTCTATATACTACCTTAGCCTGTCTATATACTACCTTAGCCTGCCCCTATACTGCCCTAGCCCTTGGAATTGAACATAATGGCATGTCATATAATTTTACATATTGACAAGGTGCCGTAGCATGTAAATCTGACTTCCTGCTAAATTTAAATCCGAGTTCCACCTTATTAAAAGCCAGCAGCTACAAAAAGTGTAGCTGCTGACTTTTAAGAATCAGACACTCACCTGTCCCACGGTCCAGTGATGCAGCCACCCAGCACTTCGCTTTTTTCCCCCTCCTCCTTGTGGCACCGTCATCACAAGTGGGCCACGCTGCGCTCCGCTTTGTGAATGGCCGGCGTATCCTCTGGGACCTGTGACGTGTCCCAGAAGATCGCAGAGAGGGAGGGGGAAAGGTGGACTTCCTTCCTGTACCGTGGAGCCAGGAGAAGAAGTGCAGCTGGGGCCCTGTGAAAACAGGGTCACTGCTGCCCCCCCAAAAAAATGACATGCCAATTGTGGCATATCAGGGGGTCATCTTCCCTAAAAGCGGAAGTTCCACTTTTGGGTGGAATTCCGTTTTAATTTTAGTTTTAATTATCATGATATAAAATAATGGATGTGGGGACCTTTTGATGGGCGTGATTTTATTTGGGGGGGGGGGGGGATGGAGGGATAGCATTACATTCTTGGACCCAGGCAGCACAAGGTCTTGGGCCAGCCCTAGGTACAGTGTAACATGACTGTGCAATTGTCATTCAAAGAGTAATAGCGCTGAATGCTGAAAATCAGCCTGGGCAGGAAGGGAAACTTAAACAAGTGCCCAGTAAGCTAGTGGTTAATAAAGGCTGTCTGCTTGTGGATTTTAATGAATTACCGGCATTTTTTAGGCCCCTTTCACACTTGTGAGACGTGATTTTGCGCCGTGATTTTACTGCGATTTTGCTGTGATTTTAACGCAATTTCGGATCAGTACGACTTTATTCGACTTTGTTGAACTTTGGCACAATGAAAACATATTACAAAGTCGTACAGAAATAGTACAGAAATCGCATCTATATTGTTCAGGTGCGATTTGCATGAGACTTTGAGGGTTTAACATTGAAGTCTATGGACCTCAAGTTGCATCAAAGTTGGGCCAAAGTAATACAGGGACTACTTTGAAGTTGGCACAACTTCAAAGTCGTACAGATATGAATTGTACTCATTGGAAATAATGGGGAACGACTTGTTATGCGACTTTGCAGTCCCAAGACACAGGACAAGTCACATAAGTGTGAAAAGGGCCTTCAAGACCAATATGCATTTTTCTTAAGACAGAAGCATTTAAGTAAGCAGAAAGTTCTTGTTAAATGTCCCTGCATACTCTGTTTACTAAAAGTCATGAAAGCACCTTGTACCTGTATGTGTTTTTTGCTTTTTTTTTTTTTTATAAATGAAAGATTCTATACAATATATAAAAGAAGTAAACAAAAAAACATAAACTATTTTAGTTTTCCCTTAAAGTTGAACTAAGGGTAAAAGCTTCTTTTTTTATTTTCAATAGAGAAATTGAGGGTTGTAACAAGTCAGTTTTTGCCATCTTTGACTCATTGCAAAGATTTCCCTTCACTTCCTGTCCCAAAGCCAAAATAGGAAGCAAGAACAAGTTGTGGAATGCCTGGCTGTAATTTGGGTCACCTGAATTTGTGTCAGCTTAGGAAGATTTCCCCTCTAATTATGTTCTGGTGACAAACCAAAATTTGGGATTTTATTTCACTTTCACTTTTGGTGATAATGGTAAACAGGACAAATAGAGAGGGTGAATATCCTTAAAGCGGAGTTCAACCCAAAAGTGGAACTTTCACTTAACTGATTCCTCCCCCCCTCCGGTGCCACATTTGGCACCTTTCAGGGGGGAGTGGATACCTGTTTTTCACAGGTACCCTGTCCCCATTTCCGGGAGACTGGGCCGCAGCGAATTACATCAGCAGCTTGGTCCCCCTCCTCCTCCCTCCCCCTTTGCCAGGCAAGTGGGGGAGCGCAGTGCGCTTCGCTCTTGCGCACTATGGACCCGGCTGTGAAGCCGAAAAGGCTACACTGCCGGGTTCCCTTACCAGCAATGGCGGCAGCACCCGACAGCTGATGGAAAGATCAGCTGCGGTGCTGACATCGCTGGACTCCAGGACAGGTGAGTGTCCTAATGTTAAAAGTCAGCAGCTTCAGTATGTGTAGGTGCTGACTTTTAATTTTTAAAGGGGCGGGCGGACCTCCGCTTTAACAAGGGTACAGAAAGGAATAAACCTGAGCAGGTGTGCCAATCTCTCTCCATTTTATCCAAAACCGAAAAAATCTTTTACCTTAAAGTGATTGTAAAACAACCCATTCAGTTTAAAATAGAAATGAAAAGGCAAACATATGTGTATAAATATAAAAAAAAAACATTATAAATACTTTATTTAAGAATGGGTCGAACACCCCCCGACTCGGTTCGCATCAGAACATGCGAAAATTTATTCGAACACCGTTAAAGTCTATGGGACCCGAACATGAAAAATCAAAAGTGCTCATTTTAAAGGCTTATATGCAAGTTATTGCCCTAAAAAGTATATGGGGACCCGGGTCCTGCCGTAGGGGACATCAATGCAAAAAAAAGATTTTAAATTGATCGTTTTTTCAGGAGCAGTGATTTCAATAAGGGGGCCCCCAGATCCCGCCCCCCCCATGTGAATTAGTATCGGGTACACCGTACCCCTATTAATTCACCAAAAAGTGTGAAAAAAGAAAAAAACGTGATAATTAATAAGTCCTTTATTAAAAAAGAAAAAAAATATATATATAAGTATCCCCCATTGTAATCCATCGTCAATCATGGCGAGCGATGGACCTGAAGAAAAAAAAAAGCCCCAACAGCAACTCCTCCATGTGAGGGCTCCCGCCAACTGACTGCTTTTTGCTTTGACAGTTTATTCACATGGCAGGGCGGGGCCCCCTGGTAACATGATGTCAGAAGGGGTGGGGTCACTCACTTACGTCACCGGGTGGTCCCGCCCTGCCATGTAAATAAACTGTCAGAGCAAAAAGTGTGCAGATGGTGAGAGCCCTCCCAATGGGGAGGAGCTGTGCACGCTGTCTGCGCGCAATGCATTATGGGGCGCTCTGCGACGGCAAAGTCTCTGCGAACGCCCCATAATGTTCTAAATTTGATGAACTGGTGTACGCCCGATGTTCGAGTCAAACTTAAGTTCGACTTGAACCGCGGGCCCATCCCTACTTTTTTCTTTATTTTCACATTCCCTCTGTTCTCAGCTGCATAAGAGCTGTGCAGCAGGGGAGTGTCAGGACAAGTCTGATCATTGGAGGAGAGTACAATGAGTTCTAGCATAGCATAGCTAGAGAACTGACCACGGTGTGTTCTCCTGCTTACTGTGGTCAGTTTTTAATAGGAAAGCAAGGGGAGGGGACTATCAGGCGTTTTTTGCAGCTCTCCATGTTAGTCAATGGCCCCATAAAAACGCCGGCGTTTTTGAGCTGTAGATGACGTCGGCGTTAGTGAGCTGAAACTAGAACCCACAGCCATTGCGTTCTGAGGCTGTAACGTTTTGGCATTTTTTGACGCCGACGCCACAATATGCCAACAAACGCCAACAAACGCCACCTATTATTATACCGGCGTTTTCCGGCGTTTTTTGACGCCGACGTTTTTAGGTTGAAAAGTAGCAGAGGGATGATTTTTTTTAAAAAACGCCTATTGACGCCGACGCTCAAAAACGCCGATGCATAACACCGACTTTTTTTCCTTGACGTCGGGCCAGACGTTTTGTTTATTTTTTTAGAAACGTCCGTGAGTATGAGGCCTTAGGGTCTAGTAACCAATATCTAAATCAAACTGACTGCAGTCTTCAAGTTCTTACTGAAAAAATATATTCTGACTTATTTTTCATATCAAAAGTTCATAAACAAAGTCTAATCACTTCACAGATCTTCCATAAATATTCAAGTGATTTGTGGAGAGGGAATAATTTGGATTCACATCAATCATTTGCTATGCAGTTGCTGTGCTCACTGCAATATTCATAGGGAAAACAGATACACATAACTAGTCTAAGTGTGCAAAATGAAAAGCAATGGCATCACCCACATGTAGTAATGTTGAAGTTGCATTATATACTTCCCAGACCTAGATAGCATTTCCTGGAGAGATTTAAAAAGCCAGATGACAAATGAGCTCTTGGGCATCCATTGTTGGAGTGTCTATTTTGGGTGGATAGATCCTTTAAGGGTCGGTTCACACCCAAGCGATTTGCGATCCGACTTGTGTCACCCCAAGTCGCCTCAAATCGCTTGACATCAGAAATCCCATTGAAATGAATGGAGCCGTCTTAATATGCACTACTCAAGTCACTCCGACTTCAAGGCAACTTCAAAAAAAGTTCCTGTACTATTTCAAGGTGACTTCTAGGCGATTTGAGCCCATAGAAGTCAATGGAAGTCGCTTCCAAATTGGATTACCATCTATAAAGGAGCATCTTTACAGGAAAAAGAAAAATATTTTTTTAAGGCAACCCCCCTCCCTCTCTTCTTTGATTGGCCACAGGCAAAGTCATCTGGCATGGAGATCGCTACAGGTCCTGTTGTAAGTCGCGCTGAAGTCGCCTTGAAGTCGCTTTCAAATCGCCTCTGAAGTGGCCTCTGAAGTCGGATCGCCTAGGTGTGAACCGGCCCTAAGGCTCAACTCCACCAAAAGTAAAATTGGTAGGGCTGCGTCCACACTGCAAGGCTGAAATGTGTATTCTTGTTTAGTTTTAGCGGACAGGAAAAGCAACTTTACTTACCTGATCTCTGCTCCCCCAACAGGCAGCGCTTCTCTATGCTCTGACAGTGCAATGTTCCTTGTTATACTCATGTCCAGTAGAGGGTTATGGGCCCTGCATCAGTCTTAATGTCACAGAATCTTCAACTGCCAGTGTGTAGGGGAGAAAAAGCTATGGGGAATGGTTATGCAGTGTGGAGAAGGCAGGGCGGTGATGTTGCCCTCTCCACCTCCTCTAATCAGAGAACACTTTGCATTCATTCAGGTAGTGCAAAGCATTCTCTGAATGGCACCCGTGCAGTGCAGCCAACCCCCTGTGATTAGATATATATATCAGGGCAAGGCATCAGGATATAGCATGGCAGCTGAGTGACGCAAGACCTGAAGATCACATGAGTAGTGGTGTCTTCTTCACTGATTTCCAGCTTCCAGGGGCATTGACATATACCAGGTATGGTATATACTAGTGTTGCCAACCTATTAGATTAGAATGAACTGACGCAACACCCAAAATTTATTGGCACAGCCACGTTTTTACTGAAATTTCCAAAAGTTGCAAAATTAGTTTTGAGTGCAAATTTCAGTATTTAGGCTACAAACAAGTACAATATGCAATTAGCAATGTGTAGATATTGAGGCAAAAAACATTTATTTTTTTATTTTCAATATAGTAAGTAAGTCGCTCAGGGACAGAACTCAGGAGGGCAAGAAATTATAATGGGCGGCACACACACATGAAATTGACTCTCACAGTGACACTGACAGCAGTGCGCAGCAGCACAGATGATGATGACACCTCACCAACTCGACACGTCCCCTCCTGAGTCACAGTGACAGTCTTTCTCCATGCCAGGTGGTCCCTTCAGTCCACTTCAGTCCAAACAGCACTGACAGTCCTTGCTCCCACCCCACGGGGCTCCAGCCGCTTGACTCCCTTGTGCTATGACATCACACGACACATTCAGGCACCCCCCCCCCTCCCGCCAGCACCACCCAAGAGCACTGTAGCAAGCACTCGGATGAGCCGAGAGCCAC
>BLSH010053187.1:3028411-3060253 GCA_018402905.1 Glandirana rugosa | reverse complement strand
CGGTCCATTCCTCATGTTTCTGTTCACACGGAACGGATGTCAGTTCGCACCACCACCCTGTGAGCTCTGGGGCCGGCAGAACTCATGCAGCCCCAGACCATGTCACCACCGTGTCCCACCACCACGCTTGACTGTAGGCAAGGCACACTTGTCTTTGTACTCCTTACCTGGCTTGCGACACATGCTTGACACCATCTGAAATAATTAGGTTTATCTTGGTCTTATCAGACCACAGGAAATGGTTCAAGTAACCCATGTCCTTAGTCTGCTTGTCTTCAGCAAACGGTTTGCGGGCTTTGTTGAGCATCATCTTTAGAAGAGGCTTCCTTAGGGGATGACAGCCATGCAGACCAATTTGATGCAGTGTTCGGCGTATGGTCTGAGCACTGACAGGCTGACCCCCCACCCCTTCAACCTCTGCACCAATGCTGGCAGCACTCATACGTCTATTTCCCAAAGACAACCTCTGGATATGACGCTGAGCACATGCACTCAACTTCTTTGGTCGACCATGGCAAGGCCCAGGCCTGTACTGGCCATCGGGACTACCGGGGGTTTCCCAGAGGGCCGATGGCTCAGTGGGCCGGCCTCATCCTCACAGCGATCTACCTGTCAATCACCGCCAGTCAGCTGACGCCTGGCGGGTAGATCGGGATTCAGCTGCAGAGAAGCGCAGGGAGCAGCTGTGTATTAAGTTCTCTGTCAGTCATGTCACGCTGCTCCCCACCCCCTCCTCTCTTCTTGTCCATCCCAGGTGATGTCACAAGCGAATTGGAATGGACGAGGAGAGAGGAGGGGGTGGGTCCACCAGAGAGCAGCATGACATAACTGACAGAGAACTTAATACATAGCCGCTTCCCGCGCTACTCTGCAAGAAATACACTGGTAAACAATGTGCCCTAATGTGCCCTTATGTGTCTGATGTGCCCTAATGTGCCCGCTGTGCCCTGATGGTGCCTGGTGTGCCCTAATGTACCTGATGGGCCCTAATGTGCCTGCTTGCTCTAATGTGCCCTGATGTGCCCGCTGTGAATGATGTTTCCGCTGTGCCCTGATGTGCGTTAATGTGCCCTTATGTGTCTGATGTGCCCTAATGTGTCTGATGTGCCCTAATGTGCCTGATGTGTCTGCTGTGCCCTAATGGTGCCTGATGTGCCCTAATGTGCCCGCTGTGCCCTAATGTGCCTGATGTTCCCGCTGTGCCCTAATGTGGCTGATGTGCCCTATTGTGCCCTGATATGCTCTAATGTGCCTGCTGTGCCCTGATGTGCCCTAATGTGCGTGATGTGCCCTAATGTGCCTGATGTGCCCTAATGTGCCCTGATATGTCCTGATGTGCCCTAATGTGCCCGCTGTGCTCGATGTGCCCTGATGTGCTGTGCCCTGATGTGTCCTGTGCCCTGATGTGCACTGTACCCTGATGTGCCCTGGGCCAGTCTGGATGAACTCCAAGGCCAAATTTTGTCCCAGTCCAGCCCTGGCAAGGCCTGTTCTGAGTGGAACCTGTCCTGTTAAACCGCTTTATGGTCTTGGCCACCATGCTGCAGCTCAGTTTCAGGGTCTTGGCAATCTTCTTATAGCCTAGGCCATGTTTATGTAGAGCAACAATTTTTTTTTCAGATCCTCAGAGGGTTCTTTGCCACGAGGTTCCATTTTGTACTTCCAGTGACCAGTATGAGTGAATGAGAGTGATGATACCACATTTAACACACCTGCCCCCAATTTACACTGGAGACCTTGTAACACTAATGAGTCAGATGACACCTGAGAGGGAAAATGGCTAACTGGGCCCAATTTGGACATTTACACCTAGGGGTGTACTCACTTTTGTTGCCACCAGTTTAGACATTAATGGATGTGTTTTGAGTTATTTTTAGGGGACAGCAAATTTACACTGTTATACAAGCTGTACACTCACTACTTTACATTGTAGCAAAGTGTCATTTCTTCAGTGTTGTCACATGAAAAGATAAAATAAATTATTTACAAAAATGTGAGGGCTGTACTCACTTTTGTGAGATACTGTACATGTGTGTGTATATATATATATATATAAACCGTTACATATCTGAGTGCGGATCCCCCCTTACATCAGGGTCCCCAGAGATCCCCCCCACTTGCATCAGGGCCCCCAGAGAGCCCCTTCCTTACATTAGAGTCCTCAGAGAGCCCCTTCTTTGCATCAGGGTCCCCAGAGAGCCCCTTCCTTATATCAGGGTCCACAGAGAGCCTCCCCATATATCCGAGAAATAGAGGGGTAGATGAGAGTGGGTGAAAGAGAGAGAAGGGGTGGGAAAGAGAGACCGCCTAGCCCTGCCTGCAGTCCCTACTGCCCTAGCCCCTGTCTGTGTGGGTAGGTGTGTGTGATCCACCTACCTCCCGCCCATCATCAGTCAGCCTGTTTTCTTCCTGTTCCATGACAGTCACAGTGAGCTAGGAGAGGAGCTTGGAGAAGGAGAGCAGGCTTTGGGAGGCGCCGGGGATGCTGCTCAGGGTGGTCTCGTCTTCTCTCTGTCACTCCCACCTGGGCTCTTCCCGGCTGCCCAGGCCTCCCCCTCCCTATTTGAAGATGCCGCCAGGGCCGATCCTAGGGTCACAGGCGCCTGGGTGCAGAAATATTTCTGGTGCCCCCACAGGGTCGTGGTCATTTTACTAACCCCTCCCCTTTACACATGTTTCTATGGTAATGACTCAAACACAGAGATGTTACCCTGGGATCCTCCCACGATCTCTTAACAATAAACAAAATACAGGAAAAGAAGCAGAGTACTCTAATGAGATCTCTAATGGCCACAGGGAGGGCTTCTGTTAGAGTCTGTTACAAAGAGGCAGCAGACACACTGCAGACATAGTACGGGAGATGGTCAGAGACTGCAGACATAGTACAGGAGATGGTCAGAGACTGCAGACATGGTACAGGAGATGGTCAGAGACTGCAGACATAGTACAGGAGATGGTCAGAGACTGCAGACATGGTACAGGAGATGGTCAGAGACTGCAGACATGGTACAGGAGATGGTCAGAGACTGCAGATATGGTACAGGAGATGGTCAGAGACTGTGGACATGGCACAAGAGACAATCAGAGACTGCATACATGGTCCAAGAGACTGTCAGAAAGTGCATACATGGCTCAAGAGGATAAGGACTTAGTGGGGAACCCCCGATCCGATCCCTGATTCCAGGGGGGGGGCAATTGCCCCCCCTTGCCCCTACCTGCGGACGCCCATGATGCAGGGAGTCCAGAAAATTGTAGAAATAGATGGGCAACAGACAGGCAGCAATCACAACATGCAAGGAGATTTTTCAAGTAAGTCTATATAGGATTGTCAAAAAGAACTATTGTTTGTATTGCAATTACAAGGCTGATGTTAAAAATTAAAGTTTAAAGGGGTTGTAAACCCTCGCAGTTTTTTACATTAATGCATATGCATTAATGTGAAAAATCTTTTCTGTTGCTGCTGCCCCCAGAGCCCCCTTATTTACTTACCTGAGCCCGATCGTTCCCACGCAGGGGACGAGCACACCGGCTCCAGCCGGTGTCTCTGGTCCTCATTGGATAGATCAATAGCAGTGCAGCCATTGGCTCCCGCTGCGGTCAATCAAATCCAATGACGCTGGAGCCGGGGGGTGGGGCTGAGTCCTGTTGTCTGTGTCAAGAGAGAAGCAGGACTCGAGAGCACGCCCACACAGGTGACCCCAGGGAAAGTGCTTACCTGACGAGTCCCTCGATACAGGGGAGGAGCCAGGTGTGACGATGGGGGACCAGGGCCAGTCTGCGCAAAACCCTTGCGCAGAGGAGGTAAGTATGACATGTTTGTTTTGAAAAAAAATGAAGCTTTAGTATGACTTAAAGTTGGAGCTATAGATCTCCTTTAAGTATACATTAGAGAGGGTTCATGTGAGGGTTCGAGTTGTAAGAGTTTAAAAGAGTTTTCTTATGAAGAGAGCTTAGGGAAGAACACTTCTGTCAGCACCAAAGCTTTGTGGTAAAAACTACCTGTGGTGAGCCCAGAGGGGTAGATGATTGATCAAGTACTTGGTTGAATAACTATGTATCTGTTTCCAAAATCTTTTAATGTACAATCTTAGAATGAGTGGTAAAGATCAGCTTCAAACAAACCAGCACTTCATCCATGCAGAGTTCCCCCTCTTCTCAGCAGCACATATTCTCATTTACTTGACCTCCCTAGAGTTCCATTCAAGCTAGCAGGAGTGAAGAAAAAAGTATACCTTCTACATATCAAAGATCGTGTGACAGCACTGGGTGAGCAAGCAAACACCAGCACTGTCACAGGGGGAGAGTCCGAGTCCACAGGTTCAAATAAGACTTGAGGGGCATGACAACTTTTCATGTCCCAACAGCAGAACAGAGAGACAGAAGAGTGAAGGAAGGGTGAGAATGAACTGCTGGCAGAGTAGACATTAAAACTTTTAGTCTGGGAGCATTTGGAATAAAATCTACAAAAGAATATGCTTCATTAAGATGTCTGGAATAAAGGTAAGCATACAGCTTTTTTGGTATGTAGGATATTTTAGACTGGAAACCAGAGAGAAGAGGAAAATAAGCTCTTTCAAGATTTTCAGAGCAAAAAATCCAAAACAATAGAAGTGCATTCACCCAAACTTCCTAGAGATCTTAATAATTCCCTACAACTTTAAACTTCCTTTAGCATTTAAATTCAGTTTCCATTATAAGTCAAGAACAATAGATATCAATGCTGTTTTTCTTAACGTAGCAGTTTAAATAACACTCTAATCCAAAGAATTTAGATACAGAAGTATTATCTAATTTGGTGTTCCTCCAAGTTCCCCGACACTTTAATTTCATACTGACGGCCATCGGATAAGATCTGCTATGGATTTCCAGCTAACACTGGATACTTCAATGAGATTTCTGTAAAAGAATGTTAATGATTGTGCCAAGAAGCTTCAATGCAGATCCAGGAAAATGATGTGAACACGTTGATGGTCTTGCTCTTGGACAAGCAGCAAAATCATTATAGGTTGACAATGATAGATCAAATCTTTATCTATATTTGCAAGCTGTCTGTGCCTATAAAGAAGCCAAAAATTGCTTTGAACAAATTTTCATTTCTTACAAAACACTCGTACAAAGATTAAAGAACTTTATCTTTCAAAGGTCTCAAAATAATCAATGAAAAAAACATTAGTGGTCAGAGCTTATCTGTCAAAGAAATCTCCCAAACAATACAGGAAAAATAAGCAAAAAAATATTACGCTGTAAAAACCACAAGTAGATAATAGTCATATTTAATCAAAAGCATAAAACAGATACAATTCGAGTTGTTTTTTACTAAAAAGATCACTTTAGAGTATCAGCAAGCACATTACTACAAGGTAATTACACACTATATTCAGGGTCTTATTAAAGAATACATATAGTTTCCAGTAAATACTCACCCATATGACTGTATTCACCTCCCTCATCTAATGCCAAAACATAACACCAGACTTCAGGTGAAGACAAGGGTTGAGTGACTAGGGATAAGAGTTTCCATTTTTGAGAACATTTGAACCAAAATAGTAATGTGATAATAGTGAAGTCTGATGAACCTCAAATTGTGCGGAGAGAATGAAGAAGTCATACTGATCACTGTGCTAATCTAATGGTTTCTAAAATTTGCATATTGCTAACTAAAAAGGACAGATTTCAATTTAAGCAGCCATGGTTAAACCAGTGTAAGATACATTTGACATAACACAGGCCAGCTAGGAAAGAATGCAAAGCTGTCAAAATCCTCCACTAGCAAGGTCTTCAAAAGTCTTTTAATGAGGTCCCTGTCATAAACAGTCTAAGAGAGAAGTGGAGCATTACATATCTGTGAGCTTGTTTTTTTTTTTTACCTAAAACTGAACATTCATATATGTCAATCTTTCAGCTCTATTCCATATTCCATAACTCCTATGGTAATAGAGTTACTTTCCTAAAAAGTGATCACATTAATGCAGAAGAAGATAGCTTTTAGTTAGGCACCAAACATATTATCCTATATACAACTACAAGGTCCAGAAGGTTAATAGGACACACCAGACATCTAAGGAGAAAAATAGATCATAAAAATCTCATGTTCAATAGCAATTCGTATTTTCATACTGCTAAATAATACTGTATGTGGCTTTTGGATTGTGAAACCTTATCAGGTGAAAATATAGATGTATTTAGGATGAGCTTTTGGGTTTCGACTGAATCCATGCTTGGTTCAAAATTTACAAGTCACAGCTAAGCAAACTGCCGAAAGAAATTGGTGTTCAAATGAACTTAACCTCTGGCTGCAGTAGAAAGTGAAACATTTAGCAACAGTATTACTACAGGTGCTAAACGTGGCAGCTTCCTGCTCAGGCTGGTTGATAACAAACAGTGAGTCAACCCCGCCCGGCCCATTCAACTGTCAGCCAGGGATTTTCATCTAACAGCTGCATGTAAACAAAGAGGAATGGATATTCACTTCGAAAAAAAAATCCACACCTGTCCATTATCTGAGCTGGCCAGGAAAGGGGGAACAGCATGCCCCATTATTGACTCATACGGAGGCCACATGGTGGAGTCATTCTGCAACACCTATTAAAGGGACAAGAAAAGATAACTGCATTTGCTGCTCTGGGCTCCCATTTACCGATGACCATTCGATTGGGTAGGACTGCTCTGCAACACTCATTGAGGGGACAAGAAAATATGGCTGTATTTGCAGCTCTGGCCTCTCGTTTACCATCAAAACTATGAAGGAATGCTAAGAGCAATTTATCAAGGCCAATGACCTACCATAGCAGATTGGACTTACTCCAGAAGCAAATCGAACTCAAAGGCCAGGTGAACTTTGCATAAATATTTTTCACACTTAAAATCCATTTTTATTTTGCCTTTGCTTACAGTATGTCTGTTTTGTAATGTCTTTTCCGTAATATTTCTTGCACTGTTGTTTCTTGCTTCCGTGAAGAAGCTACCATAGTGTATCTTCTTTGTTTTATATATATATATATATATATATATACAGTATCTCACAAAAGTGAGTACACCCCTCACATTTTTGTAAATATTTTATTATATCTTTTCAACACTGAAGAAATGACACTTTGCTACAATGTAAAGTAGTGAGTGTACAGCTTGTATAACAGTGTAAATTTGCTGTCCCCTCAAAATAACTCAACACACAGCCAATAATGTCTAAACTGCTGGCAACAAAAGTGAGGACACCCCTAAGTGAAAATGTCCACATTGGGCCCAAAGTTTCTTTATTTTGTGTGGCCACCATTATTTTCCAGCACTGCCTTTACCCTCTTGGACATGGAGTTCACCAGAGCTTCACAGGCTGCCACTGGAGTCCTCTTCCACTCCTCCTTGACGACATCACAGAGCTGGTGGATGTTAGAGACCTTGCGCTCCTTCACCTTCCATTTGAGGATGCCCCACAGATGCTCAATAGGGTTTAGGCCTTGCGACATGCTTGGCCAGTCCAACACCTTTACCCACAGCTTCTTTAGCAAGGCAGTGATGGTCTTGGAGGTGTGTTTGGGGTCGTTATCATGTTGGAATACTGCCCTGTGGCCCAGTCTCCGAAGGGAGGGGATCATGATCTGCTTCAGTATGTCACAGTGCATGTTGGCATTCATGCTTCCTTCAATGAACTGTAGCTCCCCAGTGCCGGCTGCACTCATGCAGCCCCAGACCATGACACTCCCACCACCATGCTTGACTGTAGGCAAGACACACTTGTCTTTGTAATCCTCACCTGGTTGCCGCCACACACGCTTGACACCTTCTGAACCAAGTAATCTTGGTCTCATTAGACCACAGGACATGGTTCCAGTAAACCATGTCCTTAGTCTGCTTGTCTTCAGCAAACTGTTTGCAGGCTTCCTCTCTTTAGAAGAGGCTTCATTCTAGGATGATAGCCATGCAGACCAGTTTGATGCAGTGTGCGGCATATGGCCTGAGCACTGGCAGGTTAATCCCCCACCCCTTCAGCCTCTGCAGTAATGCTGGCAGCACGCACATACGTCTATTTCCCAAAGACAACCTCTGGATATGATGCTGAGCACGTGCCATCAACTTCTTTGGTCGACCATGGCGAGGCCTGTTCTGAGTGGCCACCTGTCCTGTTAAACCGCTGTATGGTCTTGGCCACCGTGCTGCAGCTCATTTTCAGGGTCTTGGCAATCTTCTTATAGCCTAGGCCATCTTTATGTGGATCAACAATTATTTTTTTCAGATCCTCAGAGAGTTCTTTGCCATGAGGTGCCATGTTGAACTTCCAGTGACCAGTATGAGAGAGTGAGAGCGATAACACCAAATTCAACACACATGCTGCCCATTCACACCTGAGACCGCGTAACACTAATGAGTCACATGATACTGGGGAGGTAAAATGGCTAATTGGGCCCAATTTGGACATTTTCACTTAGGGGTGTACTCACTTTTGTTGCCAGCGGTTTAGACATTAATGGCTGTGGGTTGAGTTATTTTGAGGGGACAGCAAATTTACACTGTTATACAAGCTGTACATTCACTACTTTACATTGTAGCAAAGTGTCATTTCTTCAGTGTTGTCACATGAACATATCATAAAATATTTACAAAAATGTGAGGGGTGTACTCACTTTTGTGAGATACTGTATGTGCCTGCTGTACCATGTTTTTGTATGAGAAAGTATCCTGTTCTGTTTGTATTGCTTCTTTTGTGTGAAATCCCTTGTGTTCCTGGCAGTCTCTCTGCTTTCCTATTAAAAACTGACCACGCTAAGCAGGACACACCATGGTCAGTTCTCTAGCTATGTTGGGAACTCAGCCTGCTCTCCTCCAATCAGACTTATCTTGACACGCCTCCCCTGCACAACCATTCACTGGTGTGAATGTGTGCTCAGTGTGCTATAAATGGTAGTAGATAACGTACTAGGTGTAGACAAAAAAGGGCAAAAAGGGGCTACTACACAACAGCCAAACAATTTGTGATGTCAACAATTTGTGATATCAACATTCTGGTATTATTATGATGGTGGATGTCACGGAAACATATACCTGATAAAGATTCACATTGTCACCAATTCTTGAACACGTCAAGAATCATATGAACTTTCTTCTTTCAAACTTTTTTCATTTTTGCACCTGTCTGCATGATATTTTATTTTTATGAACTCCATGTTTTGAGATCCGTTTATGAATTGTATATATATTGTATTTTGAATGATCTATCTATCTATCTATCTATCTATCTATCTATCTATCTATCTATCTATCTATCTATCTATCTATCTATCTATCTATATCTATCTATCTATCTATCTATCTATATCTATCTATCTATCTATCTATCTATCTATCTATCTATCTATCTATCTATCTATCTATCTATATATATTTATTCTATGCTCTAGCACTTTTTCATGCACACTATCTGTGACTATACCGTGAGGTTTGAATTACTTCACCCATTTGGCTCTACTTGCATTAGGTTGAGCGCTATACTATTTTGGTTATATACGCCGAGGGGCCAATTTACTATAGCGTGAATATGCGATTGCATGATGCCTAAAAACAGCGCCCATTTAAGCCAGTTAAGATTTCAACTGGGCGGTCATGCAAATGGAAAATCGCTCTATTGCCTGCAAATATGCCTTTCGAATCGGCATATGCAGGAATAGCTGATGTTAATTGGGCTCGAATCAGCAAAATCCATTGAAGGTTTGTATGCAAATTATTTGCTATAAAAAGTGTATGGGGACCTGGGTACTGCCCTGGGGGACATGTATCCATTGCTAAAAAAGTTTTTAAAATGATTGTTTTTAAAGGAGCAGTGATTTTAATCACTTGACCACTGGGCACTTAAACCCCCTCCTTAGGCCACACTTCAAACCGAAATTTAAGATGTTAGTTTCCCTTGGGGTTAATTCAACGTCAGTTAAATTATAAATGCCTCCTAATCGATGTCCCTCCTTTTTTTTCACCTTGAATCCTGCCCTACACCCCCTCCTTCTCCTCTCTCTACTGGGACCGGGGGGTTGTATTCATTCAAATTCCTGGGGGGTCGTGGGTACCATTGAGATCCTTGATGATTCCAATTGGTCTGGGGTTCCTGATAAAACCATGAGTCCATCACATGAGGTGGAGGCCTCCCCCTCCTGAAAGGGTGGCCTCTTCCCCTCCCTCGTTGTCCTCGTCCCCTCCCTAAAAAATGGCAATGTTGTAAAGTTTGGGTGTCATACATCATAGTATCACTACTTAGCCATAGTTGCGCTTGCGCCCGCGGTGCGCTCTGTGAGTGTGCCCTTGGGTTGGGCGGACTTGATGTCCGCTGTTGACCCGCGATCGCCTTCTAGAGAGGAAGAACGGGGAACCACGGATATAAACACGGCGGTTCCCCGTTCTGACAGGCGGCATGACAGTGATCTTCTGATCCTTGTGATCAGGATCAGTTAGATCTGTCATGCCCCTGCCAGCCCAGCCCCCATACAGTTAGAACACACACACAGGGAACACAGTTAACCCTTTGATTGCCCCCTACAGGTTAACAACTTCACTGCTAATGACATTTATACAGTAATGGATATTTAAAGATTTGATTGCTGTATAAATGTCATTGGTCCCAAAAAAGTGTCAAAAATGTTCGATATATCCGCCGCAATATTGCAGTCCCGATAAAAATCCCGATAAAAATCGCTGATCGACGTCATTACTAGTAAAAATAAATAAAAACGCCATAAATTAATTCTCATGGTTTGTAAATGTGGCACCTTTTGCACAAACCAATCAATAAACGCCGATTACGATTTTTCTTACACCACAAATATGTAGAAGAATATATATCGGCCTAGACTGATGAATAAATTCTTTTTTTATATATTTTTTTGGACATGCATTATAGCAAAAAGTAAAAAATATTGTTTGTTTTTTCAAAATTGTTTGTTTATAGCGGTGATCAGAAGTGATGTAGAGGTGATCAAATACCACCAAAAGAAATCTCTATTTGTGGGAAAAAAGGACATCATTTGTTTTTGGGTACAACGTCGCACCACCTCGCAATTGTCAGTTAAAGCGACGCAGCGCCAAACTGCAAAATGTGCTCTGGTCAGGAAGGGGGTAAATCCTTCCGGGGCTGAAGTGTTTAAAGTGATTGTAAAGTCTTGTTTTTTTAAATTAAAAATAATAAACATGTTATACTTACCTGCTCTGTTGCAGTGGTTTTGCACAGAGCAGCCTGGATCCTCCTCTTCACAGGTCCCTCTTCGGCTCTCCTAGCCCCTCCCTCCTGTTGGGGGCCCCCACAGCAAGCAGCTTGCTATGGGGGTACCCTAGCAGAGTCACAGCTCCCTGTGTCCTTTAAACCTGAACACATATGAATTACGCAGGTTAAGAGGCTAATTAATGCAGATAAGGCACCAAGTGAGTTTAATTACCACCTTAATCAGCCACAGAACATGTATTTTGGTTTAAAGGGATGAGCTGGCAACCCTAAGCTGCAGCCCGGCCCGCCCCCTTTCTATTCTCATTGGCTGACTGACTTTGATTGACAGTAGTGAGAGCCAATGGCGCCGCGCTGCTGTCTCAGTCAATCAGGAGGGGAGTCCCGGATGGCTGAGACATTCCTACAACATCGTTGGAGCTCAAGTAAGTATTAGGGGTGCTGAGGGGGGCTGCTGCACACATAGAATACATAGAATGCATTAAGATAAAAAAAAAACTTCTGACTTTACAACCCCTTTAACACTGGCATCTGCCATCAAAGTGCGTCACCAGAGTAGTACGGAATGACTGCTTGGAGCGGCACCTGAAGCTTGTAACGTTCTTGATTACACACAGGTAAACAACATTTTCAGATCACCAGGTTACTGAAAAAAAACACTGATATGCACAGGTGTAATACCTAGACAAAAACAAAGCCATCAAGAGATAACCCATGCTTTACTTAATTTTGAAGAATTTATTTTAATCTCCTCACTTTTTAACCACTTCCTTACTGGGCACTTAAACCCCCCCTCCTGCCCAGACCAATTTTCAGCTTTCAGTGCGCTCACACTTTGAATGACAATTACTCAGTCACGCAACACTGTACCCATATGAAATTTGCGTCCTTTTTTTCACACAAATAGAGCTTTCTTTTGGTGGTATTTAATCACCGCTGGGGTTTTTATTTTTTGCGCTATAATTAAAAAAAGACCGAAAATTTTGAAAAAAAACCCGAACTTTTCGTCGTTTTTGTTATAAATTTTTGCAAATTAGTAATTTATCTTCATAAATTTTGGGCAAAATTTATAATGTTACATATTGTTGGTAAAAATAAAAGTTCCAAAGTATCTAGTAAGTGGCATGGTAAGTTTTATGAAGTTGTAATTTTTTCCCACAATTTTTTGCAAAATTAAGATTTTTTTATTTTTTTTAACAAAATTGTCATTGTAACAGGTTATTCTCTCACATGGCATATGCATACCTCAAATGACACCCCAAAACACATTCTACTACTCCTCCTGAGTATGTGGGTTACCACATGTGTGGGACATTTTTACAGCCTGAACACATAGAGAGACCCAATATTGAACTAGCACCTTCAGGCGTTTTTGAAGCATAAATTACACATCTCATTTTTCAACCACCTATTACAATTCTGAAGGTCCTGGAGCACCAGGACAATGGAAATGCCCACAAAATGACCCCATTTTGGAAAGCTAACACCCCAACGTATAATCTATGAGGCATAATGAGTCTTTTGAATGGTTCATTTTTTTCCAGAAGTTTTTGGAAAATGTGGGAAAAAAAAGAAAATGCATTTTTTGTCTACAAAGTTGTCCATTTATAAGGTATTTCCAACATATAGCATGTACATGGCAAAAATGACACCCCAAAATACATTCTGCTACTCCTCCTGAGTATGGCGATACCACATGTGTGAGACTTTTACGCAGCCTGGACACATACAAAGGCCCAACATTGAACTAGTTCCTCCAGGCGTTTTAGAAGCATAAATTATACATCTCATTTCTCGACCACCTATTACAATTCTGAAGGCCCTGGAGCACCAGGACAATGGAAACGCCCACAAAATGACCCCATTTTGGAAAGCTAACACCCCAACGTATAATCTATAAGGCATGATGAGTCTTTTGAACGGTTCATTTTTTTCCCGAAGTTTTTGGAAAATGTAGGAAAAAAATGAAAACGCATTTTTTTTACATAATGTTGTCCATTTATAAGGTATTTCTAGCACATAGCATGTACATGGCAAAAATGACACCCCAAAATACATTCTGCTACTCCTCCTGAGTATGGCGATACCACATGTGTGAGACTTTTACACAGCCTGGACACATACAGAGGTCCAAAATGCAAGGAAGACCGTCAGGTGTTCTAAAGACACATAGCATTACAAATACCAAGAATTACACCCAAAAATACATTCTACTGAGTAAAGGGTAAACAAAACATTACCTGTGGTTTTAGTATTGCAGCTGTCCACAGGAGGATAGCACTGGTCCAGGCAGCAGGCAGGGACTTGGTCAGCTACAGCGAACACAATTGTCCAGGCAACCGACAGTGAATGCAATTGTCCAGGCAACAGGCAGGAAAACTGTCCATAGTACAGGCAGGGATATTGTCCATATACAGTCCAGGGTCAGTGCAGGCAGAGATGTTGTCAACAGTGCCAAAATATTGGTCCTGGTAGTAGGATAGCGAACACAATTGTCCAGGCAACAGGCATGAATACTATAGTCAGTGCAGGCAGCAGGCAAGGATATTGTCCACATACAGCCCAAGGTCAATGCAGACAGAGATATTGTCAACAGTGCCATATTATTGGTCCTAGTTGCAGCAGTGGTGTATTTAGGTTTTGTGCTGCCCTAGGTCTGACTAAACTCGTGCACCCCCTAATTTAAATATTGCCCACCCCTTCCTAGCAATGCCACACCCCTTCCTGTTTAAGACCCGTCCTGTCACGTGTAAACCACACCCCTTCATCTTTAGGCCCCACCTCTTCCTCTCTGTACATTATGCCCAGGTTCACATTACTCGCATAACACATAACTCGCACGATTTCAAACCAGTAATGCAGTTTGACTTTGGAGGCGATTTGACAGACATCTGTGAGGGTTAATGTACAGATGTCTATTCAAATCGCCCTCAATGTCGCCAAAAGTAGTGCAGGAACTACTTTTGGGAATCTATGCGGCGCCGTAAATTTGGCATTGTACCGATTCAAATGTTGCCATTGCCAGCAATAACTGCCAGTTTGGCATGTGATTTCACATGTCAAATCCCATGCCAAATCAGCCCAATGTGAATGTGGGCTTAAAGTGGGTACCAAGTGCAGCCTCACCAGTGCCCATCAATGCAGCCTCACCAGTGCCCATCAATGCAACCTCACCAGTGCCCATCAATGCAGCCTCACCAGTGCCCATTAATGCAGCCTTACCGGTGCCCATCAATGCAGCTTCACCGGTGCCCATCAATGCAACCTCACCAGTGCCCATCAATACAGCCTCACTTGTGTTCATCAATGCAGCTTCACCGGTGCCCATCAATACAGCCTCACCTGTGCTCATCAATGCAGCCTTACCTGTGCTCAATGGCGCAGCCTCATTAGTGCCCATACAGGTGGTGAGGAGGGAGCACACTGATACCTCCACTGCCTGTCAATTACCTTTTGTACCACCTCCCCCTCCCTTTAGATTGTAAGCTCTATGAGCAGGGCCCTCCTATTCCTTCTGTATTGAACTGTATTGTAATTGTACTGTGTCCCTTCTTTATTGTAAAGCGCTGTGCAAACTGTTGGCGCTATATAAATCCTGTATAATAATAATAATTGCCTCTGAAAAGAAATCTGTGTGGATTGCTTTTCAGAGGAGTGGCAATCTATTTCAATAAGAGCAGCAGAGGGGGCCATTAGTGTAATTGTCTAGGGAGGAGGTGGTGTTTAAACTTACACCAATTTTCCAGCCTCTATCTGTGCATTGTACTCCAATTTGCTACCTGCCCTGCACACCTTAACATACACACAGTTCACTCTGAATAGACATGAGTAGGTAAAGGGACAAAAAAATAAGATATATCTGTGAACCTCAGGCTGGGTTCACAGCAGGGGTCCGGTGTGTCCTGGTTCAGGTCCAATTTCAGCCCAAATTTTGGGCTGAATTTGGACCTGAAAATGGTCCAAAAGATGCACAGCGTTTTTGTGCAAAACGCACCGGAGCTGCTAAGGAAATATATGAACCGGCTCCATAGAGAGCTCCATAGAGAGTCGGTCAATATCTCCTGCTATTGTGAATTGGATGCGAGGAACCCACCTCCAATTCGCATAGGTGTGATCCCAGCCTAAGGCTGGGTCCTCTGCATCCAATCCTCAAGCACAAGATATTGACCTCTCTATGGAGCTCTCTATGGAGCCGGTTCACATATCTCCTCAGCAGGTCTGGTGCGTTTTACACAAAAACGCTGTTTCTTTTAGACCATTTTCAGGTCCAAATTCAGCCCAAAATTTGGGCTGAAATTGGACTTGAAACAGGGAACCAGGACACACCGAACCCCTGCTGGGAGTGTGTACCCAGCCTCAAATGTAGTTAGCAGGGTGGGCGATAAAAAACAGAGTGACCTATAATGAGAAATGAGACTTTTCTTCATGTGTCAGAAGGCAGGTTATCATATACTGTATATACAAGCAGACACTAAGGTGTTAAGTGGCATTTATACCAGAAGAACCACCCTGCAGCTATAAGCTGTAATCATTTAGGTAAATAGCAGGGTCCATTGAAGCAGAGAAACACAATCCTCTCCTAGCACCAGGCACACAGAGGGTTAATTACCAGAGACGGCTTTTAGATAAGGAGATAGGAGAAACAAAGCTGGAAAGTTGGAGCACAGATAAGGGGCTGCATGAGGTTTGCAGAGACAGTGAGGATCGTTATTTTACTCTCACCCCTCCAGGTCGTATATACCGATTATATAGTAGCTGGGTCCCCTGCTCACTACAATCCAGCCGGCCCTGATATCTCTCCATGTGCAGTTTGCCGTCTGTGTGGAGAGGAGGGGGAGAGGGGAGCTGTCACCTCTATGAGAGAGACGCTCTCCGAACGCTGCAGCCAGCAGTGAATGGGCTGACTCGGGAGGAGGAATGGAGGAGGGATTTTTCATGTGGGGGCGGCGCCGCCCCCCCTCAAAGTGCCGCCCAAGGCCTCGGCCTTGTCGGCCTAGGCCAAGACACAGCACTGAGTTGCAGGCAGAAACATGGTCCATAGTCCAGGTAGCAGCAGAGGTGTGGTCAGTTCATCCGCCAGGCAGAGGCATGATGGCAATAAGTCCTACAGGCAGCAGGTAGAAGTAGGGCCTCGGTCAGGACAGAATGGGGACAGGGGTAGAGGCTTCTCCCACCCAATCTCTTTGAAGCCTCCGAGTCTCCAGACCCTAATCTGGGAGAGAGAGGACAAAAACAATGTTTTCTTCTTCCAGAAAAAAACATTCTGGAGCCCCTCACATATGTGAGACCCCTGTGTTGTGAATCCCACTACTCCAGTTGCAGGGTACTAGATCAGTCCAAGAGGCAGGCAAAAAACGTGGTCAAACAGTCCAAGGTCAGTTCCAGATCAGGCAGAAGTATGTACAAAATCGGAAGGCAGAAGTATGTACAAAATCGGAAGGCAGAAACGTGGTCGAATAACAGTCCAGGGTCAGTTCCAGATCAGGCAAAAGTATTTACAAAATCGGTAGGCAGAAGCATGGTCGAATAACAAGCCAGGGTCAGTTCCAGAGCAGGCAGTGGCATAAGGGGTGCGAACTTGAAAAAGAAACTGGGGAATCAATAATTGACTAGGGTATGATAACGCGGGAAGCAGTCACCTATGCATAGACCTGGTTGGGAAGGGCACTGGGCACAATGATAAGCGGTGTCTCTTCTAACTCCACTACTAGAGCACACCCGGCATCTTTTCTGGCGTCTTTGGCCTGTTGGTCTGGGAGGGATTTTATCGGGGAAATGGCGCTCGGAGAGTCCACTACAGACATCAGTTCTAATATTTTCTGGTGGGCCGTTGGGGTATAAAAGTGTGGTGATGATATCCTCCTGGTAGCCAAGGAATGGTTTGGGGTTTATGGTGGAATTGCGATATATGATATACGTATTATATATGGCCAAATGAAAAAAAATAGAAGGCAACTTTTTTATACCAGTGGTATGTTCGTCTGGTAGGTAAATAGGGTTCCAACATTTGATCATTTAGATCGACTCTTCCCATATACAGGTTGTAATCATGGATACAAATGGGTTTCTGTAGTGGGCCATTTCTTCTGGGGATCTCTACCAGTGAATTGCTGTGTATAGATGTTAACATGTACACATCTCTTCGGTCCATCCACTTCACAGCCAGAATTTCCTCATTCCGTAGACTCGCGTCTCTCCTTTTCCAAGCCTCATGTTGACGAGTCTTTGAGGAAAGCCAATCTGATTTTTTCTGGCTCTGCCACAAGCTGGTGTACTTTTCCTGTAGAGGTTCCGGAACAGGGGTAAGCTGGTGTAAAAATTATCCACATACAGGTGGTAGCCTTTGTCCAGGAGTGGGTAGATTAGTTGCCAAACAATTTTACCGCTAGTACCTAAATATTCTGGGCAATTGGGGGCATTCAGATGGGAGTCCTTCCCTTCGTAGACTCTGAAGGCGTAAACGTACCCCGTGGTTCGGTCGCACAATTTGTAGACCTTCACTCCATAGCGGGCCCTTTTGCTGGGTATATATTGTTTTATTACCAGCCTGCCACAAAATTTCACCAGGGATTCGTCAATACATATATGCTGGTCCGGGGTAAATAATTGGGGGAATATTTCTGTAAAATAATTTAGAATTGGGCGAATCTTATAAAGCCGGTCATAATTTGGGGCATTTCGGGGGGGGGGGGGGGGCACTGGGTATTGTCGTTAAAATGTAGAAATCTCATGATCATGGAAAATCTTGTCCTGGGCATTATGGATGAGAAGACCGGCATGTGGTAGATGGGGCGGGTGGACCAGTAGGAGCGGAGTTCATTTTTGTTATTAAGTCCCATGCAGAACGTGAGGCCCAAAAAAGTGAATTCTGCCACCGTTACGTCCCTCCACTTATAGGGACTGGAATAATAGGAGTTTGGATTAGCCTGGATAAATTGGTGTGCATATAGGTTGCCATGGGCCACAATGGATCGCAGCATGTCCTCCGTAAAAACGAAATCAAAAAAATTAATGGGCAAAAAGATTTCTGTGTCCATCTGGACTCCTGGTTGGGCAGTAAAAGGGGGAATCCTAGCTTATCCTGAATTAGGAGGAAGCCACAAGGGGTGCTGGAGTGAGTAGGGAAGGCTGGCATGAGATCTAACCCTTTGGGGCTGAGGTACAGCGGTGCTGGTGGATGGCACTGGGGTGCTGGTGGATGGCACTGGGGTGCTGGGGGATAGCACAGCAGTGATGGTTGATGGCACTGGGGTGCGGGTGGATGGCACAGTGGTGCTGGTGGATGGTATTGCCTCCTCACCAACGCGCCTTCGTCTGGCGGGCGGACAATATTCCTCGTCTGAGTCCAGCTCTGATTCGCTACTTGAGACGGGTTCATAGGCCATATCAGACTCAGGCTCAGGCTCAGAGGAACCTGCAGGAGAGAGCTCCCCGTTGCTCTCATTGGCCGCAAGAATATTGTAGGCCTCCTCAACAGAAAATGATCTCTTTGCCATTGTTGCAGCACTAATTGGCACTGATGACACTTGATGACACTGACAGGTGGCACTGATGATGTGTGGCACTGACAGGTGGCACTGACACGTGGCACTGATGACAGGTCAGGTAGCACTGACACGTGGCACTAATGACAGGTCAGGTGGGACTGATGACAGGTCAGGTGGAACGTTATGAAATGTGGCACTGATGACACTTGATGGCACTGACAGGTGGCACTGATGTGTGGCACTGACACGTAGCACTGATGACACTTTGATAACGTGACACTTGATAGCACTGATAGGTGGCACTGATGATATGTGGCGCTGACAGGTGGCACTGATACGTGGCACTGATGGCAGATCAGGTGGCACTGACAGGTCAGGTGGCACTGATGACAGGTCAGGTGGAACTTTATGACGTGGCACTGATGACACTTGATGGCATTGACAGGTAGCACCGATGTGTGGCACTGACACGTGGTACTGATGACAGGTCAGGTGGCACTGACACGTGGCACTGATGACAGGACGGGGAAAACAGCACCCATCCAGTAGCCCTTTTGGTGGTGTGCCATACAGACCCCCCAAATCGGCTCCTCCTGCACGATTGAAGCACCTTAAGAGTTTTTGAGCATTTTTTGAAAGACTTTGTTCTGTGAGAGACATCTAATACAAAGGGAGTAGGAGAATTATTTTTACATTGTTTGCTCATATCTTTCATGGTTTTATGGCCAAGGACTATTGGGATTTGAATATAGAATATTTATTTATGCACTATTATTTAATATTGATTCTTCTAATATCTGGGCACATAGTTGCGTTTCACATTGAGATATATTTTATGGTGTGATTTTCACATATATCCTTTATAGGAGGAGGATTAGGTTGCGCAGTATCACCATTTATGCAATATATTGTGTTATATATCAGGTATTGCTACAACCTACATATGTATATACCCACATATTACTTTATTGGAATTTGATGTAGTTACACTTTTATATATACCGGTATATTAATTTGCTCACTCATAGTAGCGCGAGGGCTTATTCACACATTGTTTATAAACCCCCTTCCTTATACTTACCTGAGCCCTCACTCGATCCAGAGCAGTGCCCATCTGTAGTGGTTTTCACAGGCTTTTCTGAGGCAGTGGGAGCCAATAGTACCCAATGCTGTCAGTCAAATCCTGTGACGAGAGAGCGGGTATTGGAGCCGCACAGCATGGAATCGAGCCCTCGGGTGTGCTACAATGGGAAGCAGACTCTTCAAACTTCTGCCTCTAGTTTCCCCATGCACACATAGGTAGAGAAAAAGAATTCATGATGTAGAAAGTTTCCAAGAATTCATAATAAAGTTTGGTAAATTACTTTTTGTGCTTCTAAGGACAACAAATCTGATCGACATATCAACAAAATACAAGAAATTCAATATAGTAACTTCAAAATTCTTATGGCACATGGACATATAATAGAAAAAAAGTTTGAGAGGTGTATAATTATATTGACTCTACTAAATGAATGTCTTGTCTGACCTTTAAGATCACAATGCTCAGTGTCAAGTTTCCTGCTCGGGAGACGATCAACCTTTTCTTCTGCAGCTGAAACTATATTTGTAGGCACAGAGGGCAGTATCCCTATTTGGCTGTTAAATGAAATATCTATTTGACTGTCTCTTTCTACTTATGTCATTTTAGGTCATCTTAGCTGTCTCCCTGAGGTAGAAAAATTCACTTTTCAAAACGGCATCTTATGCATCAACAAATTAACCACTTAAAGCGGAGTTCCACCCATTTAAAAGTCAGCAGCTACAAAAAGTGTAGCTGCTGACCTTTAATAAAAGGCTACTCATCTGTCCCATGGTGCAGCGATGTGGCCACCCGATGCATCGCTCCTCTCCCCCTCCCCTCCACGGTGCTGGCATAGCAAGTGTGGGCGCGCACCGCGCGGTGGCAAAGTGGCTCGTTATCGCAAACTGCCGTCACCTGACAGTGGCCGCGATAACTAGTATTGTGAGCGCGCGACACCGGAGGTGTTTCGGGGGGGCCAGGGAGCGGGTAGGGCGGACTTGATTGCCGCCGGCTACCCGCAATGGCCCCCCCCCCCGCAGTGAAAGAACAGAGGTCCATGTATGTAAACACGGATCTCTCTTCTGACAGAGCGAGAAGGGCTGTGATCACAGGCTTCCTGTATATAGAAGCCGTGATCACTCCCCTCCCCCTGCCAGCCCAGCCCCCATACAGTTAGAACACACTGAGGGAACACAGTTAACCCTTAAAGCGCCCCTGCAGGTCCGACATGTCCGCTGCAATATCGCAGTACTGCTAAAAATCGCAGATTGCCACCATTACTAGTAAAAAATAAATAAAAAAATCCCAGAAATTAGTCCTCATCATTCGTAAACGCGGCAACTTTTGCACAAACCAATCAATAAACGCAGATTGCGATTTTTTTTAACCAAAAATATGAGGAAGAATATAAATCAGCCAAAACCGATGAAAAACATTTTTTTTTTGTACATTTTTTGTTTGGATTTGTATTTTAGCAAAAAGTAAGAAAAATAGTTTTTTTTTTGCAAAATTACCACTCTTTTTTTGTTTATAGCGGCACTCAGAAATGATGCAGAGGTGATCAAATACCACGAAAAGAAAGCTCTATTTGTGGGGAAAAAAGGACGCCAATTTCGTTTGGGTGCAACATTGCACGACCGCGCAATTGTCAGTTAAAGTGCAGTGCCGAATTGCAAAGTGCTGTGGTCCCAAAGTGTGAAATCCTTCCGGGGCTGAAGTAGTTAAGGACCAAGCCTCTTTCTGAGATTTGGTGTTTACAAGTTAAAATAATTTTTTTTATAGAAAATTACTTAAAACCCCCAAACATTATATATATATATATATATATATATATATATATATATATATATACACACATATATATATATATATATATTTCTAACACCCTAGAAAATAAAATGGCGGTTATTGCAATACTTTATGTCACACCGTATTTGCGCAGCGGTCTTACAAGCACCATTTTAAATAAAATTCACCTTTTTGAGTTAAAAAATAAAACAACAGTATAGTTAGCCCAATAATGTTATGCCGAGTAAATTGATACCCAACATGTCATGCTTCAAAATTGCGCTCGCTCGTGGAATGGCGACAAACTTAAAAATCTCCAACTGCAATGTTTAAAAATTTCTACAGGTTACCAGTTTTGAGTTACAGAGGGGGTCTAGTGCTACAATTATTGCTCTCTCTCTAATGATCGCGGCGATACCTCACATGTGTGGTTTGAACATCGTTTTCATATACGGTCATGACTTACGTATGTGTTCGCTTCCGTGACAGAATGGGGTGCTTTAAATTTTTTTATTTTATTTTACTTTTCATTTTTACACTGTCCTTTTTTAAAAAAAAAATGGTGTCACTTTTATTCCTGTAGCCATGTGCTCCCTTGAGAGTGGCTTGTAATAGTGGTTCACCTGATAGCTGACCTCAATCGCGCCATATGCACACATCCAGAGACACTGAGCAGGCCGGTTCTTGTTTTTGGGGGAAAAAACTTGGATGGGGATAAGGAGTAACTGTCACGTGATGCGTGACGTAACGCGTAGGGCGTGAGCGAAGGTGGTTGGAAGTGACGAATTTTAAAGAGAGGAGCTCGCTGCTCGTGGAGAAGCGTTCAGTTTTAAGCTTTTAAATGTGAGTATGTGTTTTTTAATTCAATAAAATTTTAAAAACAATATTACACTATGGAGTCTGATTAAACCATTCTTCCACATATGCTGAGGACGATTTTGGAGGAACTAAACACACCATAGGAGAAAACCAGGGCTCCATTAGGAGCAGAGAGAGACCTTTGGTGGAGAAGTTTTGCTATTGCAACATCCCATTAAAGAATCCTTTATGTGCTAAGGCCCTAGCACACGCAGGTGAGAGGCTAGAGCACAAAAAGGGGCACAAGAGTGATTACAGTCACGGATTTTCTTTGCGAGCCTCATAGAATACCAAGGTTTATTGGTGGAAGGATACCAGATATAAGAAGGCACTGTTAAACATTTGAAGATTTTACGATACGTTTTGTTCTATATGCACATTATTGGACACATGGTTTATTATAAATATTTTCAGTTTTATGAGATTAAAAGTGTGGATAAGTTTGTGTCCAGCTTTGAGACACATTGATTTATTTTTTCATATTAGATGTTATTATTTTGAGCATGTGCACGGGTATTAATTACTGGAATTGTGTCCAGCCTTGAGACACATTGGAATGTATATATTGTCACAGAAGGAATGACGAATTTGAGCAATAAGATTTGTTATTTATTTATGCACATTCACATTAATAATACTTGCAATGCAATGGAATAGAAAATTGAATTGTTTTGAATAGCTCATTCACTTACCTGTGATAAGCGCTAAGCACATTGCCTAATTACACCCCATACACAGTCTCTCTCTTTAGCAACAAAAACAGTCTCAGGCATACTTTACTGTTTGCAGGAATTGGAGCAGTCATTGGAAAAACACTTGTAATGCCCAGCTTTAGCAGAACGCTGAGCATATTTATAATCCAGTAGGAATGTCCGGCCGTAGCATGGCACAGGACATATTTGTAATCCATGGGCGCATTCGCCCGCCATGTTTGCCATGGGCAGCGACACATGGTACAAAGTCACTGAATTGCAGGATTAGTGTCCATCCCTAGTGCTGTTCTGGAGTGGCCAGGCAAAGAGGCAGCAAACTATTGGCGGCTCTCGCTGGTTGCTATGAACAACGGCACACTTATCTAGCACAGTTTAAGGCAAAGTACACAGTTCTTATCCTGGTTAAGTCCACATTGAATAAAACACATTAACATTTCTCGGGCTAGTTCTTACAGTTGCTATGGGCCACGACTGACTGCCTCACAGGTAATCCTGGATGAGCCCCCAAATGTAGCCATGGGCTCACTTGAGAGTGGCTTGTAATAGTGGTTCACCTCATAGCTGACCTCAATTGCAATTTCTTGAAGGGAAATAACTTGGATGGGGATAAGGAGTAACTGGTGGATACGTTAAAGTCTCTCACTCCTCCTGTAGCACCTCTGCTGTTCTCCTGTTCCTCTTGTGCCGCTCCAGGAATCACTCTCCCTCCTGGCTGTACCCAAACCACCCAGGCCCCAAGGTCTGACTCTGAGTATTTAATGAGGCCTGCCCCCTGCCAAACCTGCCTGGGGATTGGACAAGGCTCCCTAGAACACTCCAGATGGCTCCACCCACCTCACAGCTCTCTGACCAGAAAACCTTCTCCAGTTTTCTAGAAAGAAGTGGGGGGTTCTGGTTACCTCATCTGTTAAGTCCACACAATCCTCCCTGAGCTTCTCCTCCCAGTCCAGATTAAAACAACCAGGCCTGCACATTAAAGTCAGGCCTGACTAAATGTATCTCTCCTAGCCAAAAACCCTGCTAGTAAATGCACCTATACTATGGGGCGCTACATTCCTATTACAATAAAAAATAGCATGACAGGACTTCTTAAATTTGAGATCTGGGTTCAAAAAGAACTCAGATCTCATATATACACTAAAATGCAATAAATAAATAAATAAATACATTTGAAAAAAAAAATTCCCCTTTAATGCTATGGAGCCGAGCGGGGGCCATCTTCCCCTCAGTCGGCATCCAGGAATTGAGGGGAGAGGATCGGATTGTCTCTGCCGCTACCGACACTCCGCCCCTCCCTCCCCCGATAAAAGTGATCTCGCGATGAATCTGCAGCAGAGACCACTTTTATCAAATGATGACAGCCGGCCTGTAAGTGGTTAAGAATGAAACAATACTTGCTAAATTTTGTACCACCCTGTAGTGCTAAAACTTGCCTAGCAGATGGCTCTGTAGGCTAAGTATAAAATTTAAAGAACCTTGCCCCCCCCCCACTAAAATGGTCTTTAGCACCCTTTAGGAGTGTAGGTGCTAGAGTGTGGATTCTTGTTTAGAGTAGGAAAATGTAAGCAGGCCAGGCCTGTTTGTTTTTATTCCGTGCTGGGAGTGGCTCAGGGTAGAGCTGGTGACTCACGGGCATTTTCCCTGTGATCTCTCTCTTCTTTCTAGAGTTTTCTGAAAGGTTCTGAAAAGAGAGAAGGGAAGGGAGAGCTACCTGGGGTATTCTGGAGAGCCCAGACCAATCCCCCACTTGGATTGGCAGGGGGCAGGCCTACTCATATACCCAGGGTCAGCCCAGCTGGGGCGGAGTGGTTTGAGAGGAAGAGATGGAGTGTTGAGGCTGTCGGGGCCTTTGAGGGAGCTCCCCAGTCTGGGGGAGTGACCTTGGGCCTCGGCTCGGGTGCAGATAGGGCCCTCCAGGACAGGAGGCACAGGTGGAGCAAGAGAGGACAGCAGGAGAGAGCACTCCTGAGAGGACTGGGAGATTGCATTCTGGGATGAGTGCAGAGCCAGGGGACTGGACTGTGGTGTCATTGGGCAGCTGCAGCCGGAAGGGCTGGCAGGGCCTGAAGAGGGCTGACTGGGATCAGTAGCCGCATGTAGGAAAGCTAGCACCAAGGACATTCTCTATATTTTTTGCTACACTATAGGGGCCCGCGGTCCTTGCCTCTAAAGGACAACTGCTAAGGCCTGGCTGAGCCAGTGTCAGGTCTAACCCATCATGTGCTAGAGGCTCTTGAGAGTCAAGTAGTGTGCTGGAAGTAAGAAGAGGAATAGTCTGCAAGGAAGCGATGTGAAGGAGGAGTAAGGAGTGATACTCTGAAGAAAGAAAGTGATGTGCAGGAGGAGAAGTGGAGTGATGTATACACAGGATGTATATAAAGTCCCAATCGTTAATGGTTTCTATTCCCCATCCAAGTTAAATCCCCTCAATAAAAATACAAAAACAAAGGATATGGACTGTGTTATGTCTCAGAGTGTCTGAGAGGTGAATGCCAGGCTTGGCAGGGTGACAGGTGGACCGCAGCACTCAGCAGCACCTATGGGGGTATGGCAACATTTGGGGGCTCGTCTAAGATTTCCTGTTAATGGGTAACCTGCCAGCCGTTCCCCTTAGCAGCTTTCTTCACCACCAGTTGAGGAATTAAACTTTGGGGAAGGACTTATGTGCTTTGCCTGCTATTCAGTGCTACAATAACGAGTGCCATTGTCCATAGCAACCAGCGAGAGCTGCATGTCAAGTATTGCTGCCTGCTTACCCAGTTGCCCAAATGTGGCTGGAACAGACACTTGTGCTAAAACCTGCAACTCAGCAACTGTGGTGCTGTCACCTGTGGGAACCACGGCAGACGATCGCGCCCATGAATTACAAATACGTCCAGCGACCTGCTAATGTTGGATGTCTTGAGTTGGATTACAAATATGGCCAGCAACCTGCTAATGCTGAACATGCTGAACTTTTGCTTCCAACTCCTGCTGTGAACAGTGAAGTGTGCCTGGAGATGTCTACTGTTGCCAGGGGTGATTGGGGTAAGCCTGCGGGTGCCTGCGGGCGGGACTGTGCTGAAAGTGTTCCCTTCAGTGAGGCATGGGTTAAGAACTTCATTGTTGCTACTGGCAACCACCGGCAAAGTCAACGGTCATTTGCTCTCAGTTGTTTGGGCACAGTCGGTGCCGGGTGACATGCCCAGACAAGTCCTGCTAGTTACAGTGTGCCTGCAAACTTCAGTTTGTCTAAAAAGGGGATACAGCAGCACTCCAGGGGAGAGGCCTGCCTATCAGTTTTTCAGACGCCTGCCTGTCTGGAAGCGAGGGGGCGGTGCCATGCCCTAGAGGAGACCCAGCATTCCCTTCTAGCAGACACCTCGAGGCAGAGGAGCAAGATGGCGGAGAGTTTGAGTATGTTTCCAATCGCTGACCTGGTTGCCTGATCTGCAGGAGAGGACACTAGTCGACACCGGTGTCTGGTTGGAGCATTGCGCGGGATTCTCCCTCGGGATGATCGAAGGGATGGAGCGGCTGTGCCTGTGGTATCTGGAGTGCATGGACTTGCACTCAGGACTGTGTTGCATGCAGCCGCAGAGATCTCGGAAGGCTGGAGCGGGCTTGGAATCATCGCCAAAAGGCGGGGTGGAGTCTGAGCCTGGTGACTCCCCTGCGAACATCAGTGACATAAGTGAGTCTGTCGTGGCCTATGGCCTGGTTGGGGACCTGGCGACTGTGAGTACTGCAGAAACCAGATAAAGTTTTTGAAATGCTGGCCGCTCCTATGTCCCATGCTATCGGAGCCAGTGCTAGAGGTGAGCTGGACAGGGAAGGCGAGGACAGGGCCATACATTGGGGTTCTCCAAGACTGATAGTAGAATTCAGGTCCCTGAAGAGGTTAGCAGAGTGGTCATCTCCAAGCAGTGCTTGAGGAATGGGAGACAGGAGGTTCCCAGGTCCTGGAAGTCCAGTCCGAGGGAGGAGAAGAGCCAGACTCTGCTGGGAGACCTAAAGATGCTGCAGGAACTCAGTGGCAGACAAATATTTGTGAACAGACCATCCACCACCCAGACCAGAGCAGCTGAATACTGGCAGTGGGTGCAGAGGTACCCTGATGCCTGTGTCCTGTCCAGGAAAGGAAAACCGAGAGAACTGCCCAGATTTTCCAGGTTGCAGCGGGAAGTTCAGCGTAGAGTTGCCCTGGAGTGGGGTCTGGACTATCCTTATGTCCCTCCTGAAACCATGGACATCATTGAGAACTCCCGGGGAGAGTGGGAGGTTGACCTGGTCTGGGAGTATCTACACATCCCCAAGCCTTTGCGGGTGCCAGAGTGTGAGGAGACCTGGGCCCACTGTGAGGAAATTTGTAAAGAATAGCCTCTGGGTAGATCCATCTGCAAGGACAGAGTGATTGTTGCCAAGGTGGGACGGCCTACAAGGGGTCACTCTGTCTCCATCAGGGAGGGAGGGAAAGGTAGGAAGAGACTGCCTGACCCACACTTTTATGCATGAGGAGGACTATTGGAGATAGAGCCATCATGAAGAGTTGCAGTACGTATTTGTTCTTTCTTTCCTGACTTTGCAGGAGCAGACAGGCCTGCCACCCTGTGCTATGCCCAATGGATGGATCTTATCCCATTGCAAGGACACCAAGGGTGAGGTCTGCTTCTTGAACTAACTCCTTAAGCCTATTTTCCAATGAGCTGAACACCCCCTGGTTTGATTTGCACCAAAACTTGCGAACAGGCAAAAAATGTATGCGAACGCGCGAACGTTGTTACAATTAATGGGACTCGAACATGAAAAATCAAATGTGCTCATTTTAAAGGCTTATATGCAAGCTATTGCCCTAAAAAGTGTATGGGGACCCAAGTCCTGCCCCTGGGGACATGTATTAATGCAAAAAAAAGTTTTTAAATCAATCGTTTTTTCAGGAGCAGTGATTTTAATAATGCTTAAAGTGAACCAATGAAAATGAAATATTCCTTTAAATATCGTGCCTGGGGGGTCCCCTTAGTCTGCCTGTAAAAGGGCGCACCTCTGTGATGTTTAGAACATAACCAAAGCAAAATGACATTTCCAAAGGAAAAATTGTCATTTATTATTGTGGCTGTAATGTATTGCCGGTTCCCGGCATTCCTGCAATATAGATAAAATCACTGAAAAAGCATTGTGTTGCACCCCCCAGTCCGTAACAGACCCTTCAGCCAAATTAAAAAAAAAATGGCGTACAGGTCCCCCCAAAATCCAAACCAGACCCTTATCCGAGCACACAGCCCTGGCATGGCAGGAGGGGGTGGGGGCCAGCGAGCGCCCCCCCCCCCCTGAGAACCATACCAGGCCACATGCCCTCAACATGGGGAGGATGCTTTGAGGTCACCCCCAAAGCAACTTGTCACCATGTTGATGGGGAGAAGGGCCTCATCCCCACAACCCTTGCCGGTGGTTGTGGGGTCTGTGGGCGGGGGGCTTATCGGAATCTGGAAGCCTCCTTTAATAAGCGGGCCCCCAGATCCCGACCCCCCCTATGTGAATAGGTATGGGGTACATTGTACCCCTACCCATTCACCAAAAAAGGAGTAAAGTGGTACAAAAAACAAGAGGCCATTTTTGACAAGTCCTTTATTGTGTAATTGTGTCTTCTCCTGCCCTGGTCCTTCTTCTGGTCTTCTGCTTCTTCTTTCGGTCTTCTTCCTTCCACTCTTTACCTTCAATCTTCATCTTCTTCTTCCTTCTATTTCCACCGCCCCCGTGCCCGCTGCCGCAGCCGTGCCATCCAGAGGTGTCTCCCAGACTTCAGTTTGACATTTCTTTTATAAGAAGGGGCGGGTTCACCCCTGTGACATAAATGGTTGACCCATCCCCTCTGACAATGAATGGCATCAGAAGGGGGTGGGGTCATTCATTTACATCACTGGGTGGCCCCACCCTTACCTATAAAATAAATGTCAGACTGCAGACCGCCCATTCTGGGAGATGCCTCTGGACAGCATGGCTGGGGCAGTGGGAGCGGGGAAAGGAAGAAGATGAAGATTGACGATGGAGAGGGGAACCACTTTCACCTTTTTTGGTGAATGGGTAGGGGTACAATGTACCCCATACCTATTCACATAGGGTGGGGTCGGGATCTGGGGGCCCTCTTATTAAAGGACTTGTCAAAAACTGCCTCTTGTTTTTTGTACCACTTTACTCCTTTTTTTTGGTGAATGGGTAGGGGTACAATGTACCCCATACCTATTCACATAGGGTGGGGTCAGGATCTGGGGCTTCCAGATTCCGATAAGCAGACCCCCACAACCACCGGCAAGAGTTGTGGGGATGAGACCCTTCTCCCCATCAACATAGGGACAAGGTGCTTTGGGGGTGACCTCAAAGCATCCCCCCCATGTTGAGGGCATGTGGCCTGGTATGGTTCGGAGGGGGGGACGCTCGCTCATCCCCATCCCCTCCTGTCATGCCAGGGCTGCGTGCTCGGATAAGCGTCTGGTTTGGATTTTGGGGGGGACCCCTATGCCATTTTTTTAAAATTTGGCACGGTGTTCCCCTTAAAATCCATACCAGACCTGAAGGGCGTGGTTTGGATTTTGGGGGGGCACTTAATTTTTTTATTTTGGCGCAGGGTTCCCCTTAAAATACATACCAGACCCGAAGTGTCTGTTGCAGACTTTGGGGGGAACTCTACGCAATTTTTTAACATTTTTTTAATTTTGGTGTGGGCCCTGCCATTGTAAATTAGTTTAAAAATTGTGATGACATGCCCCAGTCAAATATGTGCCAAAATATTGGGCATTGGGTGTTGGCAGTGCCAGAACACTGTAACCCCTTGCAGTTACGCTTGTTGGGCGCAGGGACGGGTCCTGCTGTTGTAAATTAGTTTAAAAATTGTGATGACGTGCCCCAGTCCAAAAGGTGCTGAAAAATTAGGCTTGGGTGTTGGCAGTGCCAGAACACTGTAACCCCTTGAAGTTACTCTTGTTGGGCACAGGAACGGGCCCTGCTATTGTAAAGTAGTTTAAAAATTGTGATGACATGCCCCAGTCAAAAAGGTTCTGAAAAATTGGGCCTTGGGTGTTGGCGGTGCCAGAACACTGTAACCCCTTGCAGTTACTCTTGCTGGGTGCAGGAATGGGCCCTGCTGTTGTAGATTAGTTTGAAAATTGTGATGACATGCCCCAGTCAAACAGGTGCTGAAAAATTGGGCCTTGGGTGTTGGCGGTGCCAGAACACTGTAACCCCTTGCAGTTACTCTTGTTAAGCGCAGGAATGGGCACTGCTGTTGTAAATTAGTTTAAAAATTGTAATGGCATGCCCCTGTAAACCAGGTGCAGAAAAATTGGTGGTGCCTTAAATACAAAATATCGTTCTGGATTATGGACAGGAGGAATAGGAGCAGTGGCAGTCTTAAAGGGATCCCAGAACTCTAACATCAGCATCAGCGGCTTGATAGCTGCTGATCCAGGACTGATTCATTTTTATAAAAGTGAGCCTATCAACCAAGTCTGTGGACAGGCGTACTCTTTGAACGGTTACGAATCCTCCAGCAGAATGTGAACTGAATATCCGTTCAGGAAGCTCGATGGATGCAGGACAGGCCAGTAACTCAATTGCATATTCCTCAAGTTCCGGCCAGTGGTCCATCGACCCAGTAACTCAGTGGATGCTCAGTTGGAATGGTCTCCAAGCAGCGGCGGCTGGTGCATGAAGGGTGCATGGGTGCCTCCTCCCCGCAGAGAAGGAAAAAAAAAGTCATCCCCACCCCCCTGTGGGAGGTGCAGGTACATTGACTTTTCTTTTTTTTTTTTTTCAGCTGACAGCAAGAAGTGAGCCGATTGGTCAGCCATTAAAGTCTATCTGTGTGTGCTGAACAAGCGCACACACATAGGCTGATTGGCTGCCCTGAGCCATCAGAGAAAATGACTCTCTGTCATTGGCTGCTGTTGGCCGGGGCAGGACTACGGTGGGCGTGCTGCCTGTGTGATTACTCACACAGCCACAGCACTTCCCGGGACTTCAGAGCACACTGAGTGTCAGCATGCTCTCCGCTAGCGCTGCCTCTGCATCTCTCAGCCCGCTTTTCCGTTTGCCAATGTCTGCAACACTGCCAGTGCCAGCCTGAGCCTGCCTATTAGATGGGGTAAGTGCGGGACTCGCCTCGACCTCGGGGGGGAGGGGGGGTGGCTGGCTGTTTGTTTACCCTACCTGGGGCCCTGAATACTGCTATCTGGCACCCTGTATACCCTACCTGGCACCCTGTATACTGCTACCTGGCACCCTGTAAACTGCTACCTGGCACCCTGTATACTGCTATCTGGCACCCTGTATACCCTACCTGGTACCCTGTATACTGCTACCTGGCACCCTGTATACTGCTACCTGGCACCCTGTATACAGCTACCTGGCACCCTGTATACCCTACCTGCTACCCTGTATACTACTATCTGGCACCCTGTATACCCTACCTGGCACCCTGTATACCCTACCTGGCACCATGTATACTTCTACCTGGCACCCTGTATACCCTACATACTGCTATCTGGCACCCTGTATACACTACCTGGCACCCTGTATACAGCTATCTGGCACCTTGTATACCATACCTGGCACCCTGTATACTGCTATCTGGCACCCTGTATACCCTACCTGGCACCCTGGATACTGCTATCTGGCACCCTTAATACCATATGTCCCACGGTCCATCGTCATATGTCCCACGGTCCATCCCATAATTCCCACGGTCTATCGTCATAGGTCCCA
>BLSH010053187.1:3000350-3026086 GCA_018402905.1 Glandirana rugosa | reverse complement strand
TATGTCCAAGGGTCTATCGTCATATATCCCACGGTCCATCGTCATATGTCCCGTGGGTCTATCGTCATATGTCCCCAGGGTCTATCGTCATATGTCTCGAGGTCTATCGTCATATGTCTTAGTTGGCACCCTATATACTGCTATCTGGGAACCTGTATACTGATATATGGTGATTCTGTATACTGCTATCTGGGACCCCTGTATACTGCTATCTGGGACCCCTGTATACTGCTATCTGGGACCCTGTATACCCTACCTGCCACCCTGTATACTGCTACCTGGGGCTCTGTATACCCTACCTGGCACCCTGTATACTGCTATCTGGCACCCTGTATACTGCTATCTGGCACCCTGTATACTGCTATCTTGCACCCTGTATACTGCTACCTGGCACCCTGTATACTGCTACCTGGCACCCTGTATACTGCTACCTGGCACCCTATATACCCTACTTGGTACCCTGTATACCCTACCTGGCACCCTGTATTCTGCTACCTTGGGCTCTGTATTCCCTACCTGGCACCCTGTATACTGCAACCTGGCACCCTATATACTGCTACCTGGCACCCTATATACTGCTACCTGGCACCCTATATACTGCTACCTGGGGCTCTGTATACTGCTATCTGGGACACCTGTATACTGCTATCTGGGACCCCTGTGTACTGCTATCTGGGACCCTGTAAACTGATATATGGTGATTCTGTATACTTCTATCTGGGGCTCTGTATACTGCTATCTGGGACCCCTGTATACTATCTGGGACCCCTGTATACTGCTATCTGGGAACCTGTATACTGCTATCTGGGACCCTGTATACTGATATAAGCTTATTCTGTATACTTCTATGTGGGGCTCTGTATATGCTATCTGGGACCCCTGTATACTGCTATCTGGGACCCCTGTATACTGCTATCTGGGACCCTGTATACTGCTATCTGGGACCCCTGTATACTGCTATCTGGGACCCTGTATACCCTACCTGGCACCCTGTATGCTGCTGCCTGGGGCTCTGTATACCCTACCTGGCACCCTGTATACTGCTACCTGGCACCCTATATACTGCTACCTTGCACCCTATATACTGCAATCTGGGACCCCTGTATACTGCTATCTGGGACCCCTGTGTACTGCTATCTGGGACCCCTGTATACTGCTATCTGGGACCCCTGTGTACTGCTATCTGGGACCCCTGTGTACTGCTACCAGGCACCCTATATACTGCTACCTGGGGCTCTGTATACCCTATCTGGGAGCTTTGTATACTGCTACCTGGCACCCTGTATACCCTATCTGGGGCTCTGTATACTGCTAACTGGGACCCCTGTATACTGCTATCTGGGACCCCTGTATACTGCTATCTGGGAACCTGTATACTGCTATCTGGGACCCTGTATACTGATATATGGGGATTCTGTATATTGCTATCTGGTGCTCTGTATACTGCTATCTGGGATCCCTGTATACTGCTATCTGGGACCCTGTATACTGCTATCTGGGACCCCTGTATACTGTTATCTGGGACCCCTGTATACTGATATATGGTGATTCTGTATACTGCTATCTGGGACCCTGTATACTGATATATGGTGATTCTGTATACTGCTATCTGGGACCCCTGTATACTGCTATCTGGGACCCCTGTATACTGCTATCTGGGAACCTGTATACTGATATATGGTGATTCTGTATACTGCTATCTGGGACCCCTGTATACTGCTGTCTGGGACCCCTGTATACTGCTATCTAGGACCCCTGTATACTGCTATCTGGGAACCTGTATACTGCTATCTGGGACCCTGTATTCTGATATATGGTGATTCTGTATATTGCTATCTGGGGCTCTGTATACTGCTATCTGTTATCCCTGTATACTGTTATCTGGGACCCCTGTATACTGCTATCTGGGACCCCTGTATACTGATATCTGGGACCCCTGTATACTGCTATCTGCGACCCTGTATACTGCTATCTGGGACCCCCGTATACCGCTATCTGGGACCCTGTATACTGATATATGGTGATTCTGTATACTGCTATCTGGGACCCCTGTATACTGCTATCTGGGACCCCTGTATACTGCTATCTGGAACCCTGTATACTGATATATGGTGATTCTGTATACTGCTATCTGGAACCCCTGTATACTGATATATGGTGACTCTGTATACTGCTATATGGTAATGATGTATATACCATTATCTGTGATTCTGTATACCCTATCTGGTGATGCTGGGCTGTATACTCCTGACACATGGGGATGGAAACTATAAGGGGTGGGGCTTATGAGAAGTGGGAGGGGTCAAAAAGGAAGGACGGGGTCTGGCGTCCCCCCATCCTAAAATTTCACCAGCCGCCACTGTCTCCAAGTCTACTATTACCCCTATATATTCCTGCACCATATAATGCAGACGCTGACGATGGTTGCTTGATCCTATCTGGCCTGGGCGCTGAGGACTGAACAATTTTTTAAGGCATCAGTCAGCCGGCCACCTTCTCCACCGCTCTGCCTCTGAACGCCTGAAGCTTCAGAAACACGTTGTCCAGCACCAGGAAATGGTAGCCTCCCAGGGTCTGGAAAGGCATTGCGCAAACATTTCTTCAAGGTATCCTGAAGATGTTTCATTCTATGCTCCCTCTGCACAGGCAGGATGAGCTCTACAACTTTACCCTTGTAACGTGGATCAAGAAGGGTTGCCAGCCAGTAATGATCCTTCTCCTTGATACCAGGAATCCTAGGGTCTTTTCGCAGGCTTTTCAGAATCAGAGAGCCCATGCAGCGTAAGTTTGAGGAGGCATGAGTGTCCTCTGGGTCACTAAGGATGAAATTATCAGGAACTACCTCCTCCCAGCCACGTACAACTACTTGGGTTTTCGGGGGACTGAAAACCATGACCCCTTGAAGACTGCTGCATGTTATCCTCCACATCCATGCTGACACAATAATCCTCCCCCTCCTCCTGTGTGTTTGGCGGCTCTGCAGGAATTCTCTCTGCATAAAGGGGGAATTGAGAGGAAAGGAAGTCCTACTCTTCCTCCCGCTGTTCTGCCTCAAGTGCCCTGTCCATGATTCCACGAAGCGCGTGCTCCAGAAGGAATATTAGAGGGACAGTGTAACTGATACATGCATTGTCGCTGACAATTCCGAAAAGAATCCAAGCTTCCCTGAGCTTGTCCCGGTGCCATGCTCACAGAGGTACTCCTTGATGGCCCTCTGCTGTGCGTGCAGCCGCTGCAGCATTGCCAATGCTGAGTTCCACCTGGTGGGCATTCCACAAATGAATGTCAGCCAGCCGGGCACTGGCATTGTATGAATGCCGGAAATGACCACAGACATTTCTGGCCTGCCTCAGGATATCTGGTAAGCCTGGGCACCTTGTCAAGAAACGCTGCAAGACCAAATTCAAGGCGTGTGCCAAGCATGGAACATGTGTCAAGTGTCCCTGTCAGAGGGCAGAGAGAAAGTTGGTGCCATTGTTGCATACAACCATTCCTTGCTCAAGCTGCCGTGGCGTCAACCACCTCTGAACCTGCCCCCGCAGAGCTGAAAGAATCTCTGCCCCAGTGTGGCTCCTGTCCCCAGAACAGACTAACTCAAGCACTGCATGGCATCTTTTAGCCTGACTACTTGAGTAGACCCTTGAACGCTTAGGGAGCACTGCAGGTTCAGAGGACAATTCTGCAGAAGAGGTAGAAGAAGAGCAGGGGGTGGAGGAGGCGGATGTAGCAAAATCACCACCAGCTTTTTGGAGGCGTGGTGGCAGAACTATCTCCAACACTGAACCCTGTCCTGCATCCTTCCCAGCTGCCAGCAGAGTTACCCAGTGTGCCATGAAGGAAAAGTAACGTCCATGACCGTGCCTGCTGGACCATGAGTCAGCGGTAATATGAACCCTGCTGCTGACCGCCCTGTCCAACGAAGTCAAAACATTGCCTTCCACGTGACGGTAGAGAGCTGGAATGGTCTTACGTGAAAATAAATTTCTTTTGGGAATCTGCCCCTGTGGGACAGCACATTTCACAAATTCATGAAAGAGGGCAGAGTCTACCAGCTGAAAAGGCAGCAGCTGGAGTGTTAGCAATTTGGCCAAGCTAGCATTAAGACGCTGAGCATGTGGATGGCTGGGACTGTATTTTTTTTTTACAGTTCAGCAACTGAGGTAGGGATATTTGCCTGCTGAATTCACCTGGTGGTGTACTGCTAGCAGATTGGCTGCAAGTACTTATGGCTCACATTGCTAGACCTTCATTCTAGGTGCAGGTTTAGGAGAGGACTGGCAGTATAGAAGGGGTTGAGATCCCAGTTGAGGAGCAAGGAGAAGTCCGCCTTGTTTTCTGGTGTGGGATTGCTGTTGCCAACGGACTGCATGGCTGGTTGTCATATGTCTTGTCAAGACAGTAGTGCCCAAGCGGCTGGAGTTCTGGCTGACCTTGACCCGCTTCAGACATATATTGCTAATGGCAATGGTGCGATCTACTGCACATGGATCTAGGCCGATTGCCTGGTGGGAGGGGCCGAGGTGGTGTTCAGTGGGCACGTTCCACTGCGAACAGCGGAGTGAAGGCCTTCTTGCCAAATGCATCCTGCAGTCATTATTCTATGAATGCAGTGGGGTTTCGACTAACAGTTTTTTCAGGGAGTCCCACAATGCGTACATTGTTTCGCCTCAGGCGATTTTCAATGTCATCTGTTTTGGCGTTTGCCTGCAGTTGGTCCTCCAGGTCACTAATCCTGCCCTCCACAGCTGTGGTTCTTTCCCTGATCTTCTGGAGGTCTTGTCGGAGGAGGGAGACTGTCTCCGTGAGCCCCCCAAACTTTTCTTTAAGGTCATCCACTGAGGCAGTGCACTTGTGAACCGCCAGCAATATATCTGTAAGCGTGGGCTCCTGTGTGACCTCAGGAGGGAGATCAAAAATGTCAGGGCTAGGCACCGGGGAGACCTCCAGGGGCAGCGTGTCATCCATAGCTGGAATACCCCCTGTCCCCCCAGCTCCATGTCAGAGGCCTGCGTGACAGGAGAAGAGTGTCCAGCGTTAGTCAGCTTAGGGGTGAAAAATAGCATATCCCTTGGCTGCTCCTTCCCCTGTGTCTTGTTTGTCTTGTGGGTCTTACCATCTTTATCCTGCTGTTTCTCCACATCTCATGGTGCACGCTGAGGCTGTGGAGAACTGGCGCCATCTTGGTCCTCCATGGCTGCCGCGGCTGCTTTCTCGCTTTTGCATGAAATAGTGAGCTCCAGGAAGGGCCCCGAGTGTTCCAGGTGAATCCCAGGAGTGTCGGCGGGTGATCGGTGCAGAGCCTGTACAATCGCGGGGAAAGGATCACCGAAGGATTCTTACAGTGGGAGCTCCGTGCAGTGCGTCCCCTTACTTGCCTGCTTAGGCCACGCCCCCCTTTCATCACTTTGTTAATTAGGTGCAGGTCTGCTCCATTTTCAGTTTTTAAGAGTGGTGCAAGCAAGATGCTTGAATCACTCTTTGGTATTTCCCTCCAATATTGTCATGATTACAGTATCTCACAAAAGTGATAACATCCCTCACATTTTTGTAAATATTTTATTATATCTTTTCATGTGACAACACTGAAGAAATTACACTTTGCTACAATGTAAAGTAGTAAGTGTACAGCTTGTATAACAGTGTAAATTTGCTGTCCCCTCAAAATAACTCAACACACAGCCATTAATGCCTAAACCGCTGGCAACAAAAGTGAGTACACCCCTAAGTGAAAATGTCCATTTTGGACCCAATTAGCGATGTTCCCTCCCCAGTGTCATGTGACTCGTTAGTGTTACAAGGTCTCAGATGTGAATGGGGAGCAGGTGTGTTAAATTTGGTGTTATCTCTCTCACTGTCTCATACTGGCCACTGGAAATTCAACATAGCCCCTCATGGCAAAGAATTCTCCGAGGATCTGAAAGAAAAGAATTGTTGCTCTGCATAAAGATGGCCTAGGCTATAAGAAGGTTGCCAAGACCCTGAAACTGAGCTGTAGCACGGTGGCCAAGACCATACAGCGGTTTAACAGGACTGGTTCCACTCAGAACAGGCCTCTTCATGGTCGACCAAAGAAGTTGAGTGCACATGCTCAGCGTCATACCCAGAGGTTGTCTTTGGGAAATAGACGTATGAGTGCTGCCAGCATTGCTGCAGAGGTTGAAGAGGTGGGGGATTAACCTGTCAGTGCTCAGACCATACGCTGCACACTGCATCAAATTGGTCTGCATGGATGTTGTCCCAGAAGGAAGCCTCTTCTAAAGATGATGCACAAAAAAGCCTGCAGTTTCCTGAAGACAAGCAGACTAAGGACATGGATTACTGGAACCATGTTCTGTGGTCTGATGAGACCAAGATGAACTTATTTGGTTCAGATGGTGCCAAGTGTGTGTGGTGGCAACCAGGTGAGGAGTACAAAGACAAGTATGTCTTGCCTACAGTCAAGCATGGTGGTGGGAGTGCCATTATCTGGGGCTACATGAGTGCTGCCGGTACTGGGGAGTTACACTTCATTGAGGGAACCATGAATGCCAACATGTACTGTGACATACTGAAGCAGAGCATGATCCCCCTCCCTTCGGAGACTGGGCCGCAGGGTAGTATTCCAACATGATAACGACCCCAAATACACCTCCAAGATGATCATTGCCTTGCTAAAGAAGCTGAGGGTAAAGGTGATGGACTGGTCAAGCAGGTCTCCAGACCTAAACCATATTGAGCATCTGTGGGGCATCCTCAAATGGAAGGTGGAGGAGCACAAGGTCTCTAACATCCACCAGCTCCGTGATGTTGTCATGGAGGTGTGGAAGAGAACTCCAGTAGCAACCTGTGAAGCTCTGGTGAACTCCATGTCCAAGGGGGTTAAGGCAGTTCTGGAAAATAATGGTGGCCACACAAAATATTGACACTTTGAGCCCAATTTGGACATTTTGACTTAGGGGTGTACTCACTTTTGTTGCCAGCGGTTTGACATTATTGGCTGTGTGCTGAGTTATTTTGAGGGGACAGCAAATTTACGCTGTTATAAAAGCTGTACACTCGCTACTTTACATTGTAGCAAAGTGTCATATCTTCAGTGTCGTCAAAAGAAAAGATATCATAAAATATTTACAAAAATGTGAGGGGTGTACTCACTTTTGTGAGATACTGTATATCCACAAAGGAGAAATGGAAAGAAAGTGTAGATTGAAATGTGAAATGCACATTTGGATGTCTGACCTATAGGTGGCCCATCATTCATTCCACCATGCATCTTAAAGTTAATCCTTTTAAATAGTTTTGGTCCCAAGCAGGGGCCGGCTCAGCCAACGTAGCGCAGAGCTTCGAGGCCAAAAACCAATACAAAAAATCAATCAAAAGATATAAAATACAGCATATGTGTGTGTGTGTGGCTCATGCTGTACCCATGGTGTATACTCATTATAACCTTGTTCTGCAAAACCCTAGGGACACATTCTCTCCAAATACCAAAAGACAGTAGATTTAGAACAGAAATAAAAAGGGGTGGGGGTGGGGGGGGGCTATTGATAAGGGAGTAGCTGGCATTGTAGCTTCACGTAGCCATGGTGACCATACTTTGTCACATTTTTTTGGACATCCTTAGTTACAACAGGTGTCTTTGGAGAGGGGAAGTGTGGAGTTGACCAATTGCTTCCAGAATATCATTGTGGGCAGAGTGGGCTTTTTCCAGACCAGCATGATGGATTTTCAAGCATAAAATAAAAGCAGTCCCAGCAGATTCCATGCTGCTGTTGTAGAAGCCAGCTCTTCCACAAGACCCAGGAGGCAGACACATGGAGTGGAGGGAACAACCACTCCAGAGACATACTGAATGATCTGAAGAGCCAACTCCCAAAATTGCATGATGGTAGGGCAGGACCAGGAGGCATGGCTGTAACTTCCAGGTGAATAGGAGGACCTCCAACAACATTGAGAAACACTTGGGCCCATTTTGTTTATTCAGTAAGGGGTGAAGTATGCCCTGTGGACTATTTTAAATTCAATGAGCCTGTCGCAGAGAGAGGCCAATTCCTTAAAGGGAAAGTCCCAAACATCAGACCAGTCATCATTATCCAAATCTGGAATGTCAGCAATCCACCCCTGCCAGAGAGAGGACATATAAGTAAGAATATTCATACATAAATGGTTATAAAGTATAGAGGTACATATACCGAAGTTGAAAACTGGTATCAGGCATTAAGAATTGTTTTATCTCTGTGATAAAAGGGTTAAACACAAAATCACCATCACTGTAATTATGCTAGGTGGCTATTACATTATTTTGTGTGAGGAAGGGAAGCTAATCTAGAACAAATTCAGTGGAATAATGGGCAAGGAATAATTTCTAAAGTACAGAAGTCAAATTACATTTAATTTGAATTTAATGTGGTGGGTGTTTAGTCTTCAAAGGTACGATGCTTATTAGTTGGCAGTCACAAAAGGCACAATTATTTATACGTGATTACTTTTTGCTTGTCCATTTAAATCTTCAGCTGGTTCATTTGTTATGTACCCTGTTCACTAATCTCACCCTAAGATCTCTTAGCTTTGCTCTTCTCTATTCTGGTGAGGGTGAGCAACATCATAGATGATGGGACCTCTCTTATTAAACTGGACCTTTCAGTAACTTCAGGCGTTACAAAAAAACTCTACCTTTTATTGTTAAAAGCAGCTATTGAGTTCAAGCCAAGTAAGTCTCCTCTCCCTATATGATCAGACTGCAAAGTTCTTTTTGAAGCATATCATAAAGTTAAAGGTTGTAGCAGGGGTCCAATCATGTGTCATTTTAACCAGTTCAGATCCGCGCTATAGCCAAAAGACGGCTACAGCGTGGACCTGAATTGCCTGGCGGACATCCATGGACATCCGCCCCTTTGCACACTCCCAGCCCGCAATCGCGGGTGCGCGGCCGGGAATATCTGTGATCGCTGTGTCCCTTGGACCCAGCCAATCACAGATTGTAATGAATGGACAATCACAGTGCCCATTTAACCCAATGAGAGATGATCTCAAATGTAAACATATGAGATCATCTCTCGTTGCCTGACTTCTCTCCTCACACAGACGCCGCTGTGTGAGGAGAGATTGATCTATCCCTGCTGCCGTTGCCTCTGTGAGTTGAAAAAACTCTAGTTGTTACTGTGCCCATCATAGTGCCACACTGCCAGTGCCACATATCAGTGCCACATATCAGTGCCACCCGTCAGTGCCACGTATCATCAGTGCCACGTATCAGTGCCATTGTCACGTGTCATCAAAGTGTCATCAGTGCTACATGTCGTGCCACCTGACCTGTCATCAGTGCCATCTGATCTGCCATCAGTGCCACGTGTCAGTGCCACCTGACCTGTCATCGGTGCCACCTGTCAGTGCCACGTGTCAGAGCCGCATATCATCAATGCCACCTGTCAGTGCCATCAAGTGTCATCAGTGCCACGTGTCATAAAGTACCACCTGACCTGTCATCAGTGCCACCTGACCTGTCATCAGTGCCACGTGTCAGTGCCACCTGACCTGTCAGTGCCTTGTGTCTGTGCCACATATCATCAGTGCCACCTGTCAGTGCCATCAAGTGTCACATGTCATCAAAGTGTCATCAGTGCTACGTGTCATAAAGTGCACCTGACCTGTCATCAGTGCCACGTGTCAGTGCCACCTGTCAGTGCCACACATCAGTGCCATCAAGTGTCATCAGTGCAACGTGTCATAAAGTGCCACTTGACCTGTCATCAGTGCCACCTGACCTGTCATCAGTGCCACGTGTCAGTGCCACCTGACCTGTCATCAGTGCCACCTGTCAGTGCCACCTGTCAGTGCCATCGGTGTTACTTGTCACCAGTGCCATCTGACCTGTCATCAGTGCCACATATCAGTGCCACCTGACCTGTCATCAGTGCCACCTGACATCAGTCCCATCAGTGCCCTAAGTGCCCATCACCTCATTAGTACCATACGTATCATCAGTGTCAATTAGTGCTACAACAATGGCAAAAAGATCTTTTTCTCTTGAGGAGCCCTACAATATTCTTGCGGCAGAGGAGAGCAATGGGGAGCTCTCTCCTGTAGATTCTGTGTCAGAGTCTGATATGGCCTACGAGCCGGTCTCAAGCAGCAAATCAGAGCCGGAATTCAGATGAAGAATATTGTCCACCCGCCAAACAAAGGCGTGTTGGTGAGGAGGCAATACCATCCACCAGCACCGCTGTGCATTCCACCAGCACCCCAGTGCCATCCACCAGCACCCCAGTGCCATCCACCAGCACCGCTGTACCTCGGCCAGGGGCGTTGCTAGGTCTACAAAAGATCTGGGGCTAGAGCCCACAGCAGCGACGTAAAGAAAGTCATACTCTTGAGCGGGCATACACATGTGTATATATATATATATATATATATATATATATATAAATATTGTTACATATCTGAGGGCAGATCCTCCTTACATCAGGGTCCCCAGAGAGCACCCCTTACATCAGGGTCCCCAGAGAGCCCCTTCCTTACATCAGGGTCCCCAGAGAGCCCCTTCCATACATCAGGGTCTACAGAGAGCCCACCCTTAGATCAGGGTCCACAGAGATCCCCCCCTTACATCAGAGTCCCCAGAGAGCCTCCCCGTATATAAGGGTCCCCAGAGAGCCTCCCCATACATCAGGGTCCCCAGAGAGCCTCTCTATACACCAGAGTCCCTAGAGAGCCCCCCCATACATCAGGGTCGCCCAGAGAGCCCCCTATACATCAGAGTCCCCAGAGAGCCTCCCCGTACATCAGGGTCCCCAGAGAGCCTCCCCATACATCAGGGTCTACAGAGAGCCTCCCTCTTGCATCAGGGTCTACAGAGAGCCTCCTCATACATCAGGGTCTACAGAGAGCCCCCGTATACATCAGGGTCCCCAGAGAGCACCCCTTATATCAGGGTCCCCAGAGAGTCTCCCCATACATCAGGGTCCCCAGAGAGCCTCCCCATACATCAGAGTCCCCAGAGAGCCTCCCCATAAATTGGGGTCCATAGAGAGCCTCCCCATACATCAGGGTCCTCAGAGAGCCTCCCCACACATCAGAGAAAGAGGATGGTGGATGAGAGAGGGTGAAAGAGAGACCCCCTAGCCCTGCCTGCAGTCCCTACTGTCTCAGCCTCTGTCTGTGTGGGTAGGTGTGTGTGATCCACCTACCTCCCACCCGTCCTCGGTCAGCCTTTTTTCTTCCTGTTCCATGACAGTCACAGCAAGCTAGGAGAGGAGCTTGGAGAAGGAGTGCAGGCTCTGGGAGGCACTGGGGATGCTGCTCGGGGTGGTGGTGAGGCCTCGTCTTCTCTCTCTCACTCCCTCCTGGGCTCTTCCCGGCTGCTCAGACTTCCCCCTCCCTATTTGAAGATGTCACTGCCCTGCACCCCACCGCCACTAGACCAGCAGCATCTGCTCCAGTCCAGGACCATGACAAGGGGGCTGGGCTCAACTCTTTAGGCCCCACAAGAACTAGCGCGGAAGAGGAGGATGTGGAACCCTCCTCCGCTTTGAATGCTGGGCAGGGAGAGAGTCGCGGCCATGATGTCACTGGTTGCTAAACACTAGGTGGCTCTAGCAACTAGTGATCAGGAGTAGAGTCAGGTGGAGGCGAGGGTGGAGCTGAAACCAGTGCTACCGCGGCTCATTCTGCCCCTACCTCCTGCATTCTGGATCGGGACATACCTGCTAATTGCAGAACTGCATCCACTCGGTAAGAGACTCGGGGCTATGGGCCCCAGACTCGGGGCTATAGCCCCAATAGCCACCCCCTAGCAACGCCCCTGACCTCGGCCCCAAAGGGTTAGGTCCCATGCCAGCCTTCCCTACTCACTCCAGCACCCCTTGTGGCTTCCTCCTAATTCAGCAGAAGCTAGGATTCCCCCTTTTACTGTCCAACTAGGAGTCCAGGTGGACACAGAAAATTTATCTTGCATTAATTTTTTTGATTTGGTTTTTACGGAGGACAAGCTGTGATCCATTGTGGCCCAGACAACCTATATGCACAGCAATTTATCCAGGCTAACCCAACCTCATATTATTCCCGTCCCTATGAGTGGAGAGACGTAACGGTAGAAGAGTTCAAAACTTTTTTGGGCCTCACGTTCTGCATGGGACTTAACAACAAAAATGAAATCCGCTCCTACTGATCCACCCACCCCATCTACCATATGCCGGTCTTCTCATCAATAATGCCCAGGAAAAGATTTCTCATTATCATGAGATTTCTCCATTTTAGCGATAATACCCAGTGCCCTCCCCGAAATGTCCCAAATTATGACCGGCTTTATAAGATTCGCCCAATTCTCAATAATTTTTCTAAAATATTCCCCAAATTATTTACCCCGGACCAGCATATATGCATCGAGGAATCCCTGGTGAAAAGGCTGGGAGTGAAACAATATATCCCCAGTAAAAGGGCCCGCTATGGGGTGAAGGTATATAAATTGTGCGACCGAACCACGGGGCACATTTACGCCTTCAAAGTCGAAGGGAAGGACTCCCAGCTGAATCCCCCTAATTGCCCAGAATATTTAGGTACAAGTTTGGCAACTAATTTACCCACTCCTGGACAAAGGCTACCACCTGTATGTGGATAATTTTTATACCAGTTTACCCCTGTTCCGGAACCTCTACAGGTAGAGTACACCAGATTGTGGCACAGCCAGAAAAAAATCGGATTGGCTTTCCTCAGAGACCCGTCAACATGAGGCTTGGAAAAGGAGAGACAGCGAGTCTGCGGAATGAGGAAATTCTGTCTGTGAAGTGGAGGGACAGAAGGGATGTGTATATGTTATCATCTATACATAACAATTCACTGGTAGAGATCACCAGAAGAAATGGCCCAATACAGAAGCCCACCTGTATCTACGATTACAGTTTGTACATGGGAGGAGTCAGCCTAAACGATCAAATGTTGGAACCCTATCTACCTACCGGAAGAACATACCACTGGTATAAAAAAGTTGCAGTCTATTTTTTTCATTTGGCCATATACAATACTTATGTCATATATCGAAATTCCACAGTAAACCCCAAACCCTTCCTTGGCTACCAGGAGGATATCATCACCACACTTTTATACCCCAACGGCCCACCAGAAAATATTAGAACTGATGTCTGTAGTGGACTCTCCGAGCGCCATTTCCCCGATAAAATCCCTCCCAGACCAACAGGCCAAAGACGCCAGAAAAGATGCCGGGTGTGCTCTAGTAGTGGAGTTAGAAGAGACACCATTTATCATTGTGCCCAGTGCCCTTCCCAACCAGGTCTATGCATAGGTGACTGCTTCCGGCATTATCACACCCTAGTCAATTATTGATTCCTCAGTTCTTTTTTCCAGTTTGCACCCCTTATGCCGCTGCCTGCTCTGGAACTGACCCTGGCTTGTTATGTGACCATGCTTCTGCCTACCGATTTTGTACATACTTCTGCCTGATCTGGAACTGACCCTGGACTGTTATTCAACCACACTTCTGCCTACCCATTTTGTACATACTTTTGCCTGATCTGGAACTGACCTTGGACTGTTTGACCATGTCTTTTGCCTGCCTCTTGGACTGATCTTGTACCCTGCAACTGGAGCAGTGGGATGATTCACAACACAGGGGTCTCACATATGTGAGGGGCTCCAGAATGTTTTTTTCTGGAAGAAGAAAACATTGTTTTTGTTTTCTCTCTCCCAGATTAGGGTCTGGAGACTCTGAGGCTTCAAAGATATTGGGTGGGAGAAGCCTCTACCCCTGTCCCCATTCTGTCCTGACCGAGGCCCTACTTCTGCCTGCTGCCTGTAGGACGTATTGCCATCATGCCTCTGCCTGCCGGATGGACTGATCACACCTTTGCTGCTACCTGGACTATGGACCATGTTTCTGCCTGCTACTAGGACCAATATTATGGCACTGTTGACGATATCTCTGTCTGCACTGACCTTGGACTGTATATGGACAGTATCCTTGCCTGCTGCCTGTACTGACTATGGACAGTATTCATGCCTGTTGCATGGACAATTGCATTCACTGTCCTACTACCAGGACCAATATTTTGGCACTGTTGACAATATCTCTGCCTGCACTGACCCTGGACTGTATATGGACAATATTCCTGCCTGTACTATGGACAGTTTTCCTGCCTGTTGCCTGGACAATTGCATTCGCTGTCGGTTGCCTGGACAATTGTGTTCGCTGTAGCTGACCAAGTCCCTGCCTGCTGCCTGGATAAGTGCTATCCTCCTGTGGACAGCTGCAATACTAAAACCACAGGTAATCTTTTGTTTATCCTTTACTCAGCAGAATGTATTTTGGGGTGTAATTCTTGGTAATTGTAATGCTATGTGTCCTTAGAACACCTGATGGTCTTCCATGCATGTTGGGCCTCTATATGTAGCCAGGCTGTGTAAAAGTCTCACACATGTGGTATCACCATACTCAGGAGGAGTAGCAGAATGTATTTTGGGGTGTCATTTTTGCCATGTACATGCTATGTGTTGGAAATACCTTATAAATGGACAAATTTGTGTAAAAAAAATACGTTTTCATTTTTTTCCCACATTTTCCAAAAAACTTCTGGAAAAAATGTACTGTTCAAAAGACTCATAATGCCTCATAGATTATATGTTGGGGTGTTAGCTTTCCAAAATGGGGTCCATTGTCCTGGTGCTCCAGGGCCTTCAGAATTGCAATAGGTGGTTGAGAAATGAGATGTGTAATATATGCTTCTAAAACGCCTGAAGGTGCTAGTTCAATGTTGGGCCTCTGTATGTGGCCAGGCTGTGTAAAAGTCTCACACATGAGGTATTGCCATAGTCAGGAGGAGTAGCAGAATGTATTTTGGGGTGTCATTTTTCATTTGTACATGCTATGTGTTGGAAATACCTTATAAATGGACAACTTTGTGTAAAAAAATGCGTTTTAATTTTTTTCCCACATTTTCCAAAAACTTCTAAAAAAAAAAAAATGAACCGTTCAAAAGACTCATTATGCCTCATAGATTATTTGTTGGGGTGTTAACTTTCCAAAATGGGGTCATTTTGTGGACGTTTCGATTGTCCTGGTGCTCCAGGGCCTTCAGAATTGCAATAGGTGGTTGAGAAATGAGATGTGTAATTTATGCTTCTAAAACGCCTGAAGGTGCTCGTTCAATGTTGGGCCTCTGTATGTGGCCAGGCTGTAAAGATGTCCCACACATGTGGTATCGCCAGGCTGTGTAAAAGTCTCACACATGTGGTATTGCCATACTCAGGAGGAGTAGCAGAATGTATTTTGGGGTGTCAATTTTCATTTGTACATGCTATGTGTTGGAAATACCTTATAAACGCACAACTTTGTGTAAAAAAAAGTGTTTCCATTTTTTTCCCACATTTTCCAAAACCTTCTGGAAAAAAATGAACCGTTCAAAAGACTCATTATGCCTCATAGATTATACGTTGGGGTGTTAGCTTTCCAAAATGGGGTCATTTTGTGGACGTTTCCATTGTCCTGGTGCTCCAGGGCCTTCAGAATTGCAATAGGTGGTTGAGAAATGAGATGTGTAATTTATGCTTCTAAAACGCCTGAAGGTGCTAGTTCAATGTTGGGCCTCTCTATGTGGCCAGGCTGTAAAGATGTCCCACACATGTGGTATCGCCATACTCAGGAGGAGTAGTAGAATGTGTTTTGGGGTGTAATTTGAGGTATGCATATGCCATGTGAGAGAAATAACCTGTTACAATGACAATTTTGTTGAAAAAAAACAATCTTCCTTTTGCAAAGAATTGTGGGAAAAAATGACAACTTCATAAAACTCACCATACCACTTACTAGATACCTTGGAATGTCTACTTTCCAAAAAGGGGTCATTTGGGGGGTATTTGTACTTTGCTGGCTTGTTAGTGTCTCAAGAAATGAGATAGGCCATCAGTACATCAGGTGTGATCAATTTGTAGTGATTTGCACCATAGGTTGTAGACGCTTTAACTTTCGCAAAGACCAAATGATATACACTAATTTGGGTTATTTTTACCAAAGATATGTAACATTATAAATTGTGGCCAAAATGTATGAAGATAAATGACAAATTTGCAAAATTTTATAACAAAAACGAAGAAAAACATTTTTTTTTCAAAATTTTCGGTCTTTTTTTAATTATAGTGCAAAAAATAAAAAACCCAGCGGTGATTAAATACCACCAAAAGAAAGCTCTATTTGTGTGAAAAAAAGGATGCCAATTTCATATAGGTACAGTGTTGCATGACTGAGTAATTGCAATTTATACCATCAATCTCCCATTGAGAAGGGGAGATTTTGATTGGATCCTCCTTCAAAAGGTGAAGATGTGGTGTATAATTTGGGTACCCTAGTCCCACAGGGTTTAAACGCAGACTGTAGCTTACAGGCGTTCCTTGAGGAATAGGAATGTAGGGGATCAGAGGCATAGATAAAACGGAGGAATGAGATATATTCGATTTAATTTTGTTCCTGGACTTGACCAAATAATGTTTAATAAAAATGGTCACAGATGGTCCGGACTGTATGTGACTTAAGTCCCCCTCTAATACAGAGAATATGTGATGGTACTGCTATTCATAAGGGAGGGGATCAGGAATGTTATACCGAAGATAACTGGGGATGTACTTTTTTTAACTGAAACCTTTAGTGTGATGAATGCCATAGATATGGAGTGAGTTGTTAAAGACTGACATCTAGAGGCCAGTATTAAGAATGATGGGAAGGGCGAATACATAAAAGCCCTGATCTCCAACTCCTCCTCGCTTAGAGGAAATGAACGATAGGTTAATGAAACGCGTCAGAGGTGCGTCATCATGCACGTGATGTGGGAGGAGACGCATCAGAATGGGCGGAAGTTACACTCGGGGGAGCGTGGTGCCATGTGATTCACTGGAATGTTTACTGAGCGGAGGATCACAGCAGGAAGCTGTATGGACTCTGGTGATGCAGTGAGTAATACCAGCTGTGGATGAATGGTGAAAGGACACTCGGCAGGAAGGGTGAGAGACTTTTTGTTTGAAACCAGCTGCTTTTGAGATACCGTGCCAGACCGATCCACACATGCACTTTCATTTCCCAGGACTGCACCCCTCCCCCGCATCCCAATTATTAAGGACTTTTGGGTACAGTGTGGAAGAAACTATGAATTGAAGTACTTCCCAAACCTGTCAGCACCGAACCATCCAGAATACCCAAACATTTCCCAAATTCTACTTGTGTTTAGAGGATTCACTATATGAGGATATGTGTGTCTGGATGTATGAGATAGGTGTGTGAGCAGCTGCGTTCTCCCCCTTAAACACAGACAACATTGTCTTTTTTAATTGGTGAAGGTCTATCATCTTTTCCCCTTTTTGTTTTGTTATGTATATTGTGCTGATATTCATTAAAGTGTATATTTTTTTTTTTAGTACCGTAGTGTCCTTTGTCACTGCTGTTTGGGTGTGAACCTTCACTCCTAGTTTCTTTATTGTAGGTTCCACACCAAGGCAACTTTGCGTTGTACCTCCCGTTGGAACCAGGGGAGCCTAGGTAACTCCTTTACCTTCCCTTTCCCCAGCCTGATCAGGGTGTCAGGGGATCTGATCACCTGTTCCCGAAAGGTGCTTGCCCTGGTCTGAGTAGTGGAGGGCCTATTAAGGAACAGCTGGCTGTGGGTGATAGGGGTTCCTGCAGCTTTATCTGTGTCTGGTTCAGACTCTGGTCCTCTCCTGTCCTCTGGTGGAGTTTCCAGCCCATGGGACCCTCCTGCCTCCTGCTCTTCCTCATCTGGACTTTCATCAGGGGATGACCATTCTACATTTCCAGGGACCCAAACTTAGTTTGCAGTCTGGGGGAACCCCAATCAAGTGGTCTGTCTCTGCTCTTCTTCCAGGTCACCAGAGGGCACACCCCCTCCTGAACTAACTCCACTGGACAGGGAACAGCTATGGGCAGACCTATGGCCAGTGTGGCTGGGTATTCTAGTCCCTGCTGGACGGTACTTACAGGTCCTAGGTCCCCTGGGCCTTCGGTCACAACAGCTCCCTCTTTCCTTCCCTCTTTGGTGTTTGCGGGGGAGTCGCTAGGCCGTAACTCCTCTCCGTCTTGAAGGGGTGGTTTCAGGCCCATTCCGGCCTTCCAGGCCTTTTCAGGCTGTAACATGCAGAGTCCTGACCGCAGGTCCACATTGAAGTAGCGTGGATCCTGCTGAATGTCCATCTATTGCATTAATGGCTCATAGCAATGGCCACACCGTACCTATGCTTCCACTAATGCTGTTGGCATCCAACATCCTGGGCAGAGCAGGCACAGTCTTTCCATCCCATCCACCACCTCAAGGGCAAATCCCCTGCGGTGCTCAAGCCAGACACCTGTATCCACGAGTGCCCGTTCCCGGCTGTTCTGGCAACCAAGTGAGAGTGTGGCCCTCCGCCATCTTCCACAGCCTCGTGGTATCTGCTGAGCACAGGGAAACTTTAGTCTCCTTCAGGGCGTGGCTCCGCCTCCTTACTTCCAGACGGGCTGGTGCCACTGAATCTGATTGGCAGATTCCTTCCTGGTCACGCTGCTGTAACATCTGATGTGCAGGATAGAAACTTGCAGACGTGCTGGCTTTTTCAGAACTTGTCTGGGCATGCTGGCCCTTGTGGTGGTTGCCAGTAGCAACGCTGATTTTAGTAATGTCCCTTGTGTTCTCGGGACCACTCTAACACAGTCTCTCCCCTGAGTTCCTGCAAGCTTACCCCGATCACCCTTAGCAACAGGAAACCGTCCCAGGCATACTTCACCAGTGGCAGCAGGATTTTTGAGCATAAGTTTAGTGTGCCCAGCATTTTCAGGGTGCTGGGCATGATTAGAATCCAGTGAGGAATGTCCGGCCTCAGCAGGGCTCAGGACATATTTGTAATCCATGGGTGAGATCACCCTTAGCAACAGTTTAGAAGTCACTGAATTGCAGGATATTACTGGCAAGTGTCCATTCCCAGCGCTGGTTGGGGCAACTGGGCAGTTAATTGTAGAGGGTGGCAATGGCTCCTGCCAGTTGCTATGGACAACAGCACACTTGAATTAGCATGGTTCAGCTGGCAAACACATAAGTTCTTTCCCCGGGTTCAATCCACATTTAAAGGCACATTAACAAAGTTTCTCGGCTTGGTCCACTGCGGTTGCTAGGGGCAATGACTGGCATCATTATGTGAGAACAGGTGAATCCCTGACGAGTCCTCAAATGTAGCCAATGGCCCCCTTAGGGGTGGCTGGTTGATGTGGTTCACCTGCTCACAACTGCCGTCAATCACACTCCTACTGGCATCCGGAGTCAGAAAACAGGCTTGCACTTTGTTTTTGTTGTTTTTATTTGGGGATTAAACTTAGATAGGGATTGGGGTAGTTATGAGATGCCCAACGCTCAAACAGTTCTGTACAATGGGACCAGTATATACTCCATCCAGTATATACAACTCCTTCACTTCACTCCAGCACACTCCTTACTTTGCTGCAAACTCCTGATTCATCTTTCCTACATACTTCTTACTTCCACTGGTGAGGCCTGGAAGGAAATTTACCAGCCTCCAACTTGCACGGCCTAGCTAGCACATGTGAGACCTGATGTAGATTTATTAGGCCTCCAGACCACCCTTTGCAGGTTTAGTGGTTGAGGTTCCCCTTGTGCAGCAGAGTCACTTTAGTTGGTGCTAACTAGCCAGTGATGGACTACAACTCCCAGCCCATCTGCACACTGTCCATGACACCAGGCCCCAATCTCCTCCTGCTCCTTATCCAGACTGTCTTTTTCCCAATCTGTACTGTGCATTTCACTCCCTTGTGCTGTGTCACTCACTGTTACTTGTAGTTTCCCTGGAGATCTCTCTGTAGTGCTCACACTCCTGCTGTTCTTTTCCACTCACCCTTGTGCCTTTCCTCCAGGATCTCTCTCTCCTCCTGGCTGCACCCGAGCTCTCCCTGGCCGAGGTCACCCCTCTAGGGGCTCCCTCAGGCCTAAACAGCCTCCACACTACAGCTCCGTCACTTCCACCCAAACTTCTCCTTCACCCACTGGGCAGATCACAGTATTTATGGAGACCTGCCCCCTGCCAATCCAGGTTGGGGATTGGTCAGGGCTCCTTAATATACTTCAGAAAGCCTCACCTCCTTTCCCATCCCCTATTCCAGAACTTTTCTGAAGAAGAGGGGAGGGGTTACCAAGGGATGTTGCTTCCTGCAGTCTCCAGCTCTCCCTGAGCCACTCCCCTGCCCAGAATCAAAACAATCAGGCCTGACTAAATTTACTTACTTTCAAACAAAAACCTACCTCTAAGCACCTACCTATGGTAGTGGGCACTACAGGAATAATATAGAAAAAGTAGTAATATGCAAAAAGTAGGGAGTCACAGCATGGTGTATGATAATTTTCTGTATGAGCACAATACTAGCTGTAGAGATGTTCTCAGCTTGGAATTTGATTCTTATTAACATTTCATAATTTGTGTTAAGAGCAGAAATAAGTAGAGTTTTTTCAGACGTTACAAGCAGATTAAACATATTTGTTAACAACGGATTCTCTCTGAATTTTGTATGTCTGCTGTACTCAGCCAGTCATAGCCGTGGCCTTTAACAAAATTCCGAAAGTCACTTCATAAGCATATTCTGCCACACTGAATGCACAACAATGGATAATCCCCCTTAGCTTATTATCAACTTAGGAAAAATCCTGCACTTTAGCTTCCAGAAATTCTTGGTATTATTGTGAGCTGACACTTTTACAAGAGTAATGTTAAAAAAGGCCAGTTACCTGAAGGATGTATTCCGGCACATTCCAGTTACAGTAAATATTGCCTTATTCCTACTCCTGGACTTGTGCAAATATTATTTTGACACACAATTAGTATACATACACTTGTGGTTGTTTCCACAGCTGAATATCACAGCGACAGCTATAGAAGTGGCCTTAGTTTCCACCTTGAAGCCCCTACTAACCCCATCCACAGGCAATCCCATGCAAACGTTGATGGAACCTCTATCCTAGCTGTAGCCATACTTACCTCTGTGAGTGATGAGCCGTCAATCCCAAAATGCCAGTGTAGCGTTCCAGCAATTTGAAATCCACACTCCTCTCCCCCTTCTTTCTGCAGGGTTTCCAGGACGGATCCAAGCGACTCTGATTGGTCAGCCCTACCACAGAGAATTGTCATAGATCTATGACAGCAGCAAAATTTGGTATGCAAGATGTGGTTTTCCATCAATTTGTTCTAGATAAAGCCTCCTTCCAACCTGTAAATACTCAGCTGCATTCTAGACTTTATTGTATGCTATCTCTAAGGAAACTCTCTGGAGTTCCTCATGTTCAGGACTGATGGAAAGTGGATATCCCAGACCCTAATTTGTCTGTTGGAGGACTGGAAAGAAATTTCCAGTCCTACAATAGACAGGTTCTTATTTATTTCTGCAAGAGATAAGCTTATTCAGGTTTGAAACTTTCATATTTTAATCCTAACTGATTATTTAAAGCGGACCTTTAGTCATTTTTTCAACTTTCTATCTATTAAATCTTCTGCCCTTGTTGTTTTAACTTTGGATAGTAAAACATTTTTCTTCTGCCAGTAAATACCTTATGCAGCTCACTTTCTGTTTCTTGTCTGGTCATTAGCCTAGGCTTATGACATCACGCACAGCTATCTCTTTCACTCTCGTGAGAATTTGCCAGAAAAGGAGGGGGGTGAGTCATAAGAGGGCCAATGAAAGCTGCAGGGCTGCTGAGCTGCAGGTGTGCCTCTGTGTGTCTGTGTAAATCCAGAAAGTGAATAGGCAGCAGCTTCAGCTGCCCACAGTTAAAATGGCTGCAGCTAGACGTAGTGGAGGGAGATTTCTGCAGAATATTTGGCAAGTACAGAATCACAGTACATATAAAATAATATGCAAAGTGTAACAATAATTTACTGGAGAATCATCAACATCACATCCCTTAATTATGTAATTTGTAACAATAAAGGAGGTATGGGATTTTTTGCCACAACACAACATGGATACAAAATGTATCAAAATTTTATTTAAAACATTAAAATCAGCATAACTTTATCATATAGTATCCATACAGTAGATGGAAAAATGCAGTAGATTCCAAATCTCTACATGTTTCGCCATACGATGGCTTCATCAGGATACTTTTATCGGACAATGCATATATGACCACTGAATGCTGATGAATAGTTTAAAATCCAATAAAGATTTGGCTCCAATATCACAGGGGTAGGAAGAAATAGATATGTGGTGAAACCACAGAGGGCGGTATAATGAAGCCCCAAAAACAGCCTGCCTAAATTAACAGCAACTATGCAATCCTGGTTGTAGGGAAATCTGTTAAGGATATCCCAAACTAAAGCTATTCCCAAAGCTAATACCAGGACCACTTTTCCTCAAGGGATGTCAAGTAAGCTGGCAGCAGTACTTTTAAGAAGTGTTTCAACTTGCAGTCTCTCCCTCCCCCTGTTGAGGCCACGGCATAATATGCAAAGTGGTTGGAAGGAAGCTTCAGAATGGCAAAGATTTTTTTATGTGAGCAGACTGCAGTAACTCTCTAAAGTGAACCAGATGCAGTTGAATGCATTTTTAAATGCAATTCAAACACATATGCAAGAAAAATATATGTATTTCAATAAGCCTAGTTTACATCGTTGCTGTATTTCCATGTGCAAATAAAGTAAAGTACGTTGCATTTTTTTGCGCGTAAATGTACAGGAACTTATTTGAACACACAAGAATGTTCCACAAATGAGTAGATAAGGATAATCTGCAACTCCATACATGCTCCTAATCATCAGATTGATTAAATCTCCATAAGATACACGATAGATGTTAAGGCGTTTCAGCCATAATGGCCTTGCTCACAAATGCATGTAAATGCAACTTAGTATAAAAAAATAAATAATGAAAAATGGCTAAAAAGTCCTGACAATGCCTTCATCTTCCTTTCTCCATATAAAAAGGAACAACATTCTTCCCCTAGACATCATATTTATGTAAACCTTGGTGTAAGTGCAGTGGTACTTTTTTGTGGGCCTGCTGTGGTCTTGGAAAAGTTACAGCTTTATATTCTGAGCAATCACTGGGGAGTGAAGACTGAGGAAATGCAGGTATATGGATGATATAGTGGCTTAACAATCACTTTAAAAAGTTTCTGATCATAGGCATCACTAACGTTGGGTACCTGGGACACTTTCACCAACAGATGTCCTGCATCCAGACACCATGACCACCTGTATTTTTTTCACTTCAATCTGTGTTTTACACACAATACTGAACCCTACAGACTAAGACTGGGATGCCATTAAAGTTCATGTGCGTGTAAAGGCAGGTGTCCCAATACTTTTGACAATATAGTGTATATGTATATATATATATATATATATATATATATATATATACATACATAGATAGATATATATCAATAGGTTATGTACAGTATATAAATAATATATTTCAGCTTACCAGTCCTTAGATGTGGTAGCTGCATTGATTTTCTTTTCCAAGGCTTTTTTCCTTAACATTCACCTGATGAGCCCTTAAGTAATACACTTTCTGTTTCTGTGTGACAACGCTCACTCATGATAATGTATCACTGGAGGGGCAGCATTGTTACGGTTAGACAGAACTACAGAGCGCCACCCTCTGTTCCCTTTACCAAGGGGGAGGTGTCCTGTAGTCCACAGATAAGGCAGGGGCCAGGCTAACTGATAACAGGCAGCAGAGGCAGAAAGCACAATAGTTTATCAACTCATAAGATTTATTAAAGAATAAACTGGTATTTTTAATTGAACAGACGCAACAAAATACTTTCAGTTGTATTTAACAGAAATGGAGCAACTAATATACATTTGTTTTTAGAGTTTACGTACTCTTTTAAATCTCAAAAGTTTTGTTATCTATAAACTTTTCCGGAGATGGCAGTAGTTTTGAGTCAAGTAAATCTGTTTCTGTTATTGCGGAGAGCTCCACCTGCTGGCCGAATAAGCAATATTTCATAATACCTTATTCATTATAAATAAATTGGCTTTTCAAAAAGAAAGAACAATTTTGCACTTTTCCTATAAAAAGACTAAAGTGTCATTATCATATGCCCATAAGCTAACAACATCTAGGACTATGTTGTTTATATTCAGTTAAATAGACTCTTCAATTTTGATATATTTAACATTTAGAGCACAATTAATATCCAGACAAATCGCAGCTGCAGGTATGACTTTTTACCTTTGCTTTTTATTATGTTGTCCTTTAAAAGTTGTACTGGGATTATCAAGGGTCTTGTCAATTTCCATATCCTATTACTCAGCAATGACATCTGACATTACACGGTTCTCTAAAAAGTAGTTATATTGTAAAAGGAGGCATACTTGGCATCTCTTGGCAGGATTTGTATAGGCATGACCTAATCTACGCCCAAGCCCTTCTAGGGCATATCCCAGCATAATTTTTTGTTCATTTTTTTTTTTTAACCTTGTTCATATTGCAGGAAACCACTTTAATGATTTGTTGTGACATCATCACCGGGTTTGTAAAATTCTTGTAGCGGCAGCTGCTGGGAGCCCCAATTCCTACATAGACAAGACAAAACTATAGTTCTCAGGAGCCCTTTTCCCACACACACCTGTGTACCTGATAAAATATTGTTGGTGCAACAAATATTTGGTGAATGGAAAACTATTTTTTTTTTGGATGTGCTGAAAATGAATTCTATGTGAAGAGTTTGAAAAGAAAGATACAACTAGTGTACAATTTTTATTTTAAATATCCATAAGCGATTTTTTGAAAAGAAAAAAAAATCTAAATTTGCGCCAAATAATGTTTCCGAAAATAGCTTTATCAGTATTTGACACAATAGAAGTGTGTAGTAGTGTGTTAAAAATATGATGGCACAGGACACATTCTACTATACACAAAATATACTGTGTTGCAACATAATAGTTTATTTCACTTGCAATGCACCATTATCAGATGTGACAATTAACATTCAATAACAACCACCAATTTTCATTTATCTGGCCCAGTGTGTGTGTAGCATCTGCTACCTAGGTTGTTTTGTGGTAAGGATAGGTACATTTAAGCAGGACTAGCTGGAAGCTAGGCCTGTTTGATTTGGTTTGTTAAGTGACTCACAGATGGTGTCATCAGAACCTCCCACTTCTTTCTAGAAGCTGCTAGAAAGAGAGCTGGGAGGGGAGGTGGAACCATCTGGGGTATTCTGAGGAGCCCTGACCAATCCCCAGCTTGGAATACCCAGGGTCAGCCCAACTGGGGAGGAGAGTTTGGGCGGAAGAACTGGAGATGGAGTGCTAGGCTGTTGGGGTCTTTGAGGGAGCCCTCGAGTCTGGGGGGGGTAACCTTGGGCCTGGGGCTCGGTTGTGAACAGGACAGCTCCCGAGGGAGTTTCTGGGGTTGTCGGATCGTGAGGTAGAGGTCAAGAAGGCGGGTTTGAGGGGAGGGGTCAACCCGACTGGGACCCATAAGGTTCGACTCCTAACCAGTCCCGAGGAGTCTTATGGGGTCTACCAAAGTGGAGGGGAGGGTCGAGAGAAAGATCGTGGAAGATCTTTCTTCACCCTCCAAGACTCCTGTGGTAGACACTCAGTGAATTCTTTGGTTTAGTTTGTCCGAATCGACGGTCGATCAGGACGAATTTACATGGATAGGAATGGTGTTTTGTTGGATCCATCTTCTACGATGTGTGTGTGACCCGGTCTATTTACTTTTAACCACCAACAATAACTTACAATTAACAGTGTAG
>BLSH010053187.1:2970246-2983994 GCA_018402905.1 Glandirana rugosa | reverse complement strand
CAGACACACTTTCAATATCTCAGATGTTCGATACCACGTTTAGTAACTTATAACTAGTGTGCACTACATGACTACCGGACAGATTAAAGAACTCCGGGACTTTACAGATCTTTCATGTTTATGGGGGGTTTAATGGGGAAAAAGAATGTATCTTGGGGTGTAATTGGAAGTATGCATATGCTGTGTGTGAGAAATAACTTGTTGTTTTGACAATTTTGTGCAGAAAAAAAAAATAATAATAATTTCGTAATTTTCCAAAGAATTGTGGGGAAAAAAGTACAACTTCAAAAAACTCGCCATGCCTCTTACTAAATACCTTGGAATGTCTACTTTTCAAAAAGGGGTAATTTGGGGGGTATTTGTACTTTCTAGACATTTCAGGGCCTCAAGAAATTAGACAGGCCATCAGTACATCACGTGTGATCAATATTCAATGATTTGCACCATAGCTTGTAGACTCTATAACTTTCACACAGACCAAATAATATACACTTATTTGGGTTATTTTTACCAAAGATAGGTAGCAGTATAGGTTTTGGCCAAAATTTATGGACAAAAATTACTTATTTGCAAAATTTTATCACAGAAACTAAAAAAAAGTGTTTTTTTTCGAAATCTTCGCACTTTTTTCAATTATGTCGCAAAAAATAAAAAACCCAGAGGTTCTTAAATACCACCAAAAGAAAGCTCTATTTGTGTGAAAAAAATGATACAAATTTTGTTTGGGTGCAGTGTAGCATGAGAGAGTAATTGAGATTCAAAGTGTGAGAGCGCTGAAAGCTGAAAATTGGTCTGGGCAGGAAGGGGGTATAAACGTCCGGTATTGAAGTGGTTAAATCCACCTGTAAGATAAGAAAGGGGGAAGGGGAGCATGTGTGTGCACAGATATGAATAACAGAACAGTACCCGATATCAAGGGTCAACAGGACCCAACTGATTAGAGCGCTCCCCTTGGGGAGCGGGGGGCAAAGTCCTCTCAGGACTAACTTATAAGGGTTCCAGAGTGGCCTGGTAGGCAGATGTGCCAAATGCTTCGCATTTATCCAGGAATCTGCATAGGATAGCGGCACATGTACCTTGCAGAAGCCAAACGTTTTTCCGATGGTAGGGTTTGCTAAGGTTTAGTAATACTTTCTAAGCCTGCTCCGCCTGAAAAACTATAGCAAAAAAAAATAGAAAGGAAATTTCTTCTCTTGCATCAATCCGGTCTGCGTGCCAAGCTGCGTTCCTCTAGGATTTTCAAATAAGTGTGATGTCCCATTAACTATTGCTTTCAATTTTGCAGGGTATGGCATGAAGTACTTCACATCAAGTGCACGTAGCCTTATTTTGATATCCAGAAATTTTGCTCTCTGCCTCTGTATCTCAGCCGAGAAATCAGGGAACAATGAAATTTTAGTGTTGTCCACTTTTAGCGACTCAGCTTTCCTGGCCTGTGCTAGAATGGCATCTCTATCTCTGTAATTAAGAAATCAGAATAGGAAGGGTCTAGGTGGGGCACCTTGAGGTGGAGGCCTCGCTGGGACCCTGTGTACCCTTTCCACAACAAACATATTGAAGAAAGCATCCCTTCAAAATGTGTCTGTCAGCCATGCCTCTATAAACGAAACAGGGTTTTTACCCTCCACTCTCTCTGGGATGCCTACCGTGCGCACATTGTTGCTATGGAGGCGGTTCTCCATATCCTCCAGGCGTGCAATGGAGTGAACATATTTCACATCTCTTTGTAAAGGCTGCCATTCATCTTCCAGTGTGCTCACTCTGCTCTCCACTGCAGCCGTGCGCTCCCTCAGCTTCTGCATGTCCTGTCTCACCAGGGCTATCTCCATTTTCATGCCCTTCACCTTCCCAGTAAGGTCAGCTATTGAGGTACTACATGTTATTACTGCAGTTAGGATATCAGTATCAGTGTCAGCATGAATCCAAGCCGCCGACATGTTGGAGACCTGAGAACATGTGGTGTGGGTACTCACAGTTGTAGAGGCCGCAGTTGCTGAAAAGGCACGTGGAATATCATCCAGGTCTCCCCAGTCCTCAGCTGAGTCAGGCTCCTCCATGTCCAGGAGCTCCATGACCAGGAGCAGAGGCATCGGTGTGTTCCTAAGGCCCTCGACATCGTGGCCTGGCTGGCTGGCTGGAAGTGTAGGCCCTGCGACCGTTTAGCCATGTCAGATTGCAGCGATACTAGCAGCAACCTGTAGCATGGATGGAGGGTAGATGATCTATGGTGCTTTCAAGGCGATGCAGAGTAGAATGGCAAAGATATCAGCAGGATTCTGCAGGATGGGCGGCAGAGCTTACTCAGAAACTTCCTGCTACATCAGGCCCAATAAAATCCTCTTTAACGTATCCTCAAGAGATTTTATCTTCTGCACTCTCTGTGGGGACGGGATGAGTTCTGAGACATTCCCCTTATAACGGTGGTCAAGGAGGGTTGCCAACCAGTAATGATCATTCTCCTTTATGCCACGTATTCTTGGGTCCTTTCGCAGGCTTTGAAGTATGAGGTTGCCCATATGCCTCAAATTTGCCGAGGCTTGAGAAGCAGACTCCTCGGGGTCACTCAGGATGACAGCATCTGGAACTTCCTCCTCCCAGCCAGATACCACTCCCAAGGGTCGTGGGTTTGGAAAGCCATCGCTTACAGATTGACGCATGTCTTCCTCTTCTTCAAAGCCTACAAAAGTGCCAGAATCCTCCTCCTCATCCCCCTCCCCTCTCTCCTCCTGCGTGTTCTGTGACATAGGAATGATGGTGTCTGGATAAAGTGGGCCTTGAGAGTAAAGGAAGTCCTCCTCTTCCTCCTGCTGCTCTGCCTCCAGTGCCCTGTCCATAATGCCACACAGAGTCTGCTCCAGCAGGAACACAACAGGAATTGTGTCACTGATGCATGGACTGTCACGGCTCACCATCCTTATGAAAAACAAAAATAAAAATAAAAATTACCTAGAGAATATAGGGGGAGAGCCGAGACACGACCATATGAAATTCCTGTTCACAATAGATATCAACCTTTGGAGTATGGTTATAGAAGTAACCATCATGAATCTGAGGGAAGGGAGAACGGTGGGAACCAGACTCCTTTCGACCAAAGGAGAAATGATGGACCATATTGGGAAGCTCAGTATAGTAGGGATACTGGTCGTTATGACCATCCTTATTCCCCTGATGAGTGGGATGAAGGCCATTATGGGTCCCAATATCAGGATTTTCACAGGGCACAAAGAGAGGCTCAAAGACCTTTAGAAAGAAGAGGGGATCTAGAGGGGGGAGGCTCACCAAGAAACAAAATAAAGAGGGAGTGATTGGTGAGGGCATCTACAACTTGAGCAACCATCAACTTACTCAGGAAGAAACCCTCATTCTCGATAAGGGACTCAAATTTGCCTCTCCATGCAGACTTAATAAGTTTCACACTTATATGGATATTCATAAGTACACGAGGAAACTTAATGTTAAACGATATATTATGTCTAATCCTATTAAGAACAGTAGGAATTACATGAGTGAAATTCAGCATTCACGATTGTCAAATTCCTCCTTGTATAATCCACCTGGAGGGATGGCCTCCAATATAAAAGTATTTAGAGATGTTATGTTGAGGGATTTGGAAGGTATTAAAGTTAAAAAGGACAAAATGAATGAGAGGTTACAAAAGGGCTTTGATCAGCTCTGCCAGGAGAAAAACCTCGTGATCCGCCCGGCGGACAAGGGGGGTGGGATAGTGATATTGAATAAGGATGACTATCTCGATGAACTCAATAGAATAGTTGACGATAGAGACACTTATATGCCTTTAATGTCCGATCCACGTTGCAGTTTCCGTAAAGAACTGGAGACACTTGTTAAAAAGGGACATGATTTGGGCATTCTGGATAAAAAAGAAAAAGCCTTTTTGATCCCCAAGGCTTCTAGAGTGCCCATAATATATTATCTCCCTAAGATTCATAAAAATGTAACCCATCCTCCAGGACGGCCCATCATAAGTGGGATTGACTCTTTAACATCAAGAGTAGGTAGATATATAGATGGTTACTTACAACCTCTGGTTAAATCTCTACCTGCGTATGTGAAGGACACGAGACATATCATCAATATTCTAAGGGAATGTGGATATAAAGAAGGACAATGGTTGGTAACTGCAGACGTTACATCCCTTTATACTAATATACCCCATCAATGGGGTCTATCATCGGTTGAGTATTTTCTCGATAAGAGATCCCCTTTACCTGTTATGCAGAAACAGTTCATCATGGATCTTCTAAAATATGCCACGACCCATAACTTTTTCTGGCATGAGGGAAAATTCTTTCTCCAACATAGGGGAGTGGCCATGGGGGCTAAATTTGCCCCCAGTTTGGCCAATCTCTTTATGGGAAAGTGGGAGGAGGACGTCGTCTATGCCCGTGATCGCCCTCAATTAGTTCTTTGGGCTAGATACATAGACGACGTCCTCCTCCTATGGGAGGGGTCTGAAGAGTCCCTTTCAGATTTCATTTCGGAACTTAATCAAAATGATAGAGGGATCGAGCTGAAACATGAGGCTAGTCAGCAGTCCATCAACTTCCTAGATTTGAAAATCTGGGGGGAGGATGGACAACTATTCACATCCACTTTTTTCAAAAGTACGGATAGGAATTCATATATTCCAGGTGATAGTTGTCACCATCCTGCATGGTTAAGCTCGATCCCTAAAAGTCAGTATTTGCGCTTAAGACGCAATTGCACCAGGTTGGAGGACTTTAATGACCAGGCGAAAAGCCTTACATCTAAATTCCTGGTCAAGGGATATGAGTCAAGTTCCCTCAATAAAAATCTTGATGAGGTGAGATCTTGTGATAGGAGCGCCCTTCTTGAAGATAAGCCCCCTCCGGAGGATAGTGACCCTAAATATTCAATTCCATTTATCACCAAATTCTCTACCCAACACTGGGCAATTAGAAGATTAGTACACAAACATTGGCATCTCTTAAAGAGTGATCCAATTTTGGGTCCGTCTCTACCAGATAAAGCACAGGTAGTATTTAAACGTGCCCCTTCTCTTAGGGATACGTTAGCACCTAGCGTTTGTAATCCCCCCCAGGAAAAATTAATGTTTTTTCAGCACCTGAAGGGTTTTTACAAATGCGGGAGATGTGCTGTTTGTCAAAACAACTGCATTAAAAAGAGAAAGATTGATACCTTTCATTCTACTAGTACAGGTTTTACCTTTCCCATAAAGCCATTTATCTCGTGCAATACCACTCATGTGGTATATGCTATTACCTGCCCATGTAACCTTCAATATATCGGTAGAACGGTTAGACCACTACAAGTTCGCCTTAAGGAACACATGGGGAACATTAAGAGAGGCTTTATAAAACATCCCTTGTCCAGACATTATTTGGAGACCCACAATAGGAGTCTGAAAGGCACCTCATTTGTTGGTATCGATACTTTGAAATTGAGCTGGAGAGGGGGCTATAAGAGGAGAGAGATCTCTAAGCTCGAAATGAGTTGGATTTATAGAGCCCAAACTTTAAGACCTAGGGGATTGAATGCTGACGTCGAAATGAATGCGTTTATTGATAATTCATGAACGCACTTTAGTTTTGACTGATTTAAATCCTTATCCTGGGGTCTAGAACTATGACCAATACTTCTGAGTGCACTTAGCAGTTTTTCTCCTTTTCATGAGTATAATCCCCTTCAATTGGATTGTGTTCCGGAAAAGGTTTTTTTACATTTAAGAATTCTTCAATATATTATATATTTTTTAGTTATACTTATGAAAATTTGTATGACCAGATGTGTGGTTTAATATGGCACTGGTTTGGAGGAAACTTCACCATTGCCATATTTTCAGAAAATAAACTTTGCTCTATTTCAGTCTTTTAGGTGGAGTTTAAATGTCCATGAGGTAATATTCGGTTTCCTCTATGGAGATGAGCCTTGATCTCCAATAGATTGGTGACCGGATGTTGCCGAGATGCCCTTTTATTACTTAGTATTGAATGTTTTTATATGCATAATTTTATTTTAATTTTTGCCTCATTCAGTGGGGTTTTTTTGTATATATATGCAGTCCCTATCCATAAGGGCTGTAATATGTTTGAATTGTGGATATGGGCTTCCGTGGGTAGGTCATGTATCATGTCTATGTAAGCCTTGGTCCACAATAAAATGGCGACTGGCCATCAGAACGAGGCCTGGTACGCTAATGAGGTATAAAAGTGGTGCGTCAGTACGTTGCCCGTGCCCCTAGACGACGTCACGTATGACGAAACATGTAGGGCGGAGCCACGTCTGACGTCACCACGTGCATACAATCTAGAGGAACGGGAGCGTTTTTTTCACTTTGCCGGCAAATGTCTTATGCTTTTTAAAGGACTTTTATATGTGAGTACCCATCTGTATTGTTTTAATAAATTTTGACTCAAACGAGATCACGCTATGAGACTCTTCTCCTTCTATGGTGCTGTCACGGTGGGATCTATGTGAATGAGTTTCCGAGTTGGAAGATAGGCTGTTTACCCGGATTAATCTGACTGACAGGAAGAGAGGATCCTCTCTGATGAGAGACCCCGCAGAGGGTTACTATCTGCCAGCCTGAAAGACTTGCTAGCGATAGTAAGTCCATAACCTCCGGTAAGAGTACCCTTTATAACAATAGAGGTGTGTTTATTTCTGGTGGCGGTCTCATCACCTGGTTTGGCGTACCTGAATGAGGAATCAGCATTCAATATATATTTTTTTATATATTTTTTTCACATTTCACGGTGTTGGTACTTGGACTCTTGGATTGATCATTGAAGCATTTAATTCTTTATGTGATACAAGTTGGATTGCGAAAGGACTTTCAATGTTTTTTTTTTACTTATTTTGATTTGATCCATCACAATTAGTTATTGATCTTTCACATTTGTGCGCAACTGTTTTTTTGATATCACCATCCTTATGGCCTCCTCAAATGGTGACAGTACAGTGCATGCATCCTTAATGATCAGCCATTAGCATGGGGAAAAAAAGCCGAGGCGGCCTGAGCCTGAGCTGGAAAGCTCTCCATCTTTGTTTTGGCCCCAAGATAATCGTCCACCATGTGATGCAGACGCTGCCGATGGGATGTGAAAGCTGACAGCCCTGGGTGGTGAAGATTACAAAATGCCTCACTTAGGTGGATGCCTTCTTCAACGCTCCTCTCTTGACCAATAGAAGACTCAAAACTGCATTTTCCATGACACTGTAACCTACTGGATTCGGGAAAAACGTTTAATAAAATCCTCTTAACATGTCCTCAAGAGATTTTATCTCCTGCACTCTCTGTGGGACTCACCATCCTTGTGGCCTCCTCAAATGGTGACAGTATAGTGCATGCATACTTAATGATCAGCCATTTGCGTGGGGAAAAATAGCCAAGGTGGCCTGAGCACAGGTACTCGTTGACAGCCCTCTGCTGCATGTATAGCCGCTGCAGCATTGCTAAAGTCAAGTTCCACCTGGTGGGCATGTCACAAATAAAGCGGCTTACGGGCAGGTGGAATTCCCGCTGAATTTCAGCCAGCTGAGCACTGGCTGTGTATGACCGCCTGAAATGGCTACAGACTCTTCTGGCCAGCTTTAGTACATCTTGCAACCCTGGGTACTTATTTAGGAAACACTGCACCACAAAATTGAGGACATGTGCCAGGCATGGCACATGTGTCAACTTTCCCTGTCTAAGGACAAACAGGAGTTTTGAGCCATTATCGCACACCACCATTCCTGGCTCCAGCTGGCATGGTGTGAACCACCTCTGGGCCTGTCCCTACAGAGCTGCAAGAATCTCTGCTCCGGTGTGGTTTTTGTCCCCTAGACACACCAGCTGAAGCACTGCATGGCACCTTTTAGCCTGACTCATGGAATAGCCCTTTGAACGCTTAGGGCAGCCTTTCTCAACCATTTCAATACCGAGGAACCCTTGAAATTATTCTCCAGTTTCGGGAAACCCCTGCTAAAAATCACATATCTACAACTCAGGATACATTAGTGTCATGGTCAATGGGAAGAATGCTCCTTACACTTGTGGTCATTGGGAAGAATTACCCCCTTACAGATATCTAAAAAGATCAATGATATCATTGGGAATTTATCTGAGAGGTAGAAATTGACCATTGCTTAAGGAACCCCCTTGCAACCTCTGGAGGAACTCTAGGGTTCCACGGAACCCTGGTTGAGAAACCCTGGCTTAGGGGGTACCTGATGTTCATATGACAATTCTGCCGAGGGGGGCATAGAGGTGGTGGAGGAGGGGGTAGAGCTCACAGGTCTGGCATCATCCCCACCAACTGTATGGAGATGTGGGGGCACAACAAGCTGCAGCACCAAGCCCTGTCCTGCATCCCAGCGTTACCCAGTGTGCTGTGAATGAAATATATTGTCCCTGCCCATGCTTGCTGGACCACGTGTCAGCAGTAAAGTGGATTTTATAGCTGACTGCCTTGCTCAACGATGCCAGAACATTCCCTTCCATGTGATGGTAGAGAAATGGAAAGTGAAAAGTAGTAGCGACTGAGAACCTGCCATTGTGGTACAGCACATTTTGCGAATTCACAGAAGGGGGCAGAATCCACCAGGCTGAAAGGCAGAAGTTGGAGAGCCAACAGCTTTGACACGCTTGCATTTAGACGCTGGGCATGTGGGTGGCAGGGACTGTATTTTTTTCCAGCTGCAGCAGATGGGGCAGAGAAATTTGCCGACCACAGTCTATAGCTGGTGGTGTGCTGCTAGGCCCCGGGACACCCTGTGCTATGCCATCATCCCTGTCAGTGGAGGCTGCAGAGAGGTAATGACTGGGTACCGCAAGGGTAGACTGAAGTGGGTAAGGAAGAGGAGGGACAGATCTGTGCACCTTTTGTGTGTCTTTTAGGTGCGTGGAGTGGTTGGACGTTAAATGCCTTCTTAAGCATGTGGTACCCAAATGGCTGGTATTTTTGCCATGTTTGATGTGCCTGAGACACAGTTTGCAGATAGCAACAGTGCGATCAGCTGCAGATGTGCTGAAAAAGGCCCAGCAAGCTGAGCTGTGGGGAGTGGGGCGGGATAGAACAGCTGCAGAATTTGATGGAATAGGGTGGCTGCTCTCTACTCTTTCTTGATGTTGGCCTACTTGGGGTTGTGCCGCCTCACCTTCAGTTTGCTCTTCTGCTCTATCTGGCACCCGAGTCGCATCAGTGACCTCATCATCATCATCATCATCTCCATCTCCTCCATCATCATTACCACTGGAGACAACTTGGCAATACGGCTGGGGGAACATGAATGCCAATTTGCCTACCAGTGTTCTCCCCTCTCTCTAGGCTCATGTTCCTGTCATCCTCAACCTTGGAATCAACATCTGAATCCAGTAATGGCTGGTCATCATCAAGGAGGAAGTGGCTGACGCTGTGGTCAAATAACGCAGCTGACTCCTCCATGGCTGATGTTGGGACTATTGCAGGAATTGATGTGGACAAGGAAGGAGGTTTATCAACTCTGGCAACTGCAGGGGACTGCACACTTGTCTCTGCTTGTGTGACAGAGGATGAGGAGGATGAGGAAGGTTTAGTAAGTCAGTCCACCACCTCCTCTGCATGCTGTGGCTGGATAGCACGGGCAAACTCACTAAACAGAGGAAATGATGCCCTGACTGAGGACTGACCACCACGTCCACCTTTGCCTGTGGACACATTTGTTGCTGGCCCCCTTACAGTGCCAAGGGAATGTCTGCCTCTCCTTCTTGTCCTCCCAGACATTATTGGGAGGGAGGGGTGGTGCTTATTAGCAAATGTTAAGAAGAAGCGGAAATCTGAATGTAGATGCACTTTAATCAATGTAAAGTGGTGTTTGGTGCACTTTAATTTGAGTACACACACTACACAGACACACTCCACAGATACACTATAATATACTGCAATATAATGCATCAAATGTACAGTGACGCACAAAACTATATGGTGTTAAACGTGCAGTAATGCACAAAACTATATGGAGTTAAACTGGCAGCAACGCACACAGAAGTAAATGGCGTTAAACTGGCAGTAACGCACACAGAAGTAAATGGTGTTATACTGGCAGTAATGCACACAGAACTATATGGCATTAAACTGGCAGTAACGTACACATAAGTAAATGGCTTTAAAATGGCAGTAAAGCAAACAGAACTAAATGCCATTAAACTGGCAGTAACACACACAGAAGTAAATGGCGTTAAACTGGCAGCAACGCACACAGAAGTAAATGATGTTAAACTGGCAGTAACGCACACATAAGTAAATGGCGTTAAACTGGCAGTAATGCACACAAAAGTATATGGCGTTAAACTAACAGTAACGCACACAGAACTATATGACATTAAACTGGCAGTAACGCACACAGAACTATATGGCATTAAACTGGCAGTAATGCACACAGAACTTTATGGCGTTAAACTGACAGTAATGCACACAGAAGTAAATGGAGTTAAACTGGCAGTAATGCACACAGAAGTAAATGGCATTAAACTGGCAGTAACGCACACAGAACTATATGGTGTTAAACTGGCAGTAAGGCACACAGAACTATATGGCGTTAAACTGTCAGTAACGCACACAGAAGAAATGGCGTCAAACTGGCAGCAACGCACACAGAAGTAAATGGTGTTAATTTGCAGTGACGCACAGAACTAAATGGCGTTAAACTGGCAGTAATGCACACAGAAGTAAATGGCGTTAAACTGGCAGTAATGCACACAGAACTATATGGCGTTAAACTGGCAGTAACACACCCAGAAGTAAATGGCGTTAAACTGGCAGTAACGCACACAGAAGTAAATGGCGTTAAACTGGCAGTAACGCACACAGAACTATATGGCGTTAAACTGGCAGTAATGCACACAGAACTATATGGCGTTAAACTGACAGTAATGCACACAGAAGTAAATGGCGTTAAACTGGCAGTAACGCACATAGAAGTAAATGGCATTAAACTTGCAGTAATGCAATCAAATAGACGGTGTTCAACCATCACTACACTGACGCTATATGAACTGTCCCTACTCTAGCTACAGTATACACTAATGTAACGATTACTGACGTAGTCTCACTACACTATACTGAAACTATCAGAGCTGTCCCTACTCTAGCTATACACTAATGTAAAGATTACTGACACTGTCTCACTACACTACAGTGAAACTATCTGAGCTGTCCCTACTCTAGCTGCACACTATGCCAAGCTGAATGATGGTCCTCCTCACTACACTCACACTTTCCCTAGACTGACACTAAACTAATATTCTACACTGACAATTGAAGCAAAATAGCAAAGTATAGCACACTAGCTAACTAATAGCACCGAACAGAGCCCTGTTCTATCTCTCTCCAGGCGAAATCACACTGAAAATTGCTGCCATTGAAAGAATACTTTTATACTGTTGGGCGGGAATGAGCCATGATTGCATAAAGTCATGATGACAGTGTCCAGTCATGACTCTGACAGTGCTCTGTGCCCTGATTGGCTGAAGCTTTCACTGCTTCAGCCAATCAGGGCTTGCAATGCATTGTTCAGTGCCGCATTGCATTTTGGTCAGTTCGGGGGGCCGAACAAACGGTCAAACGTCCCGTTTGTTAGGATTTTCGCAGAACGGCCGAACAGTGAAAGTTCAGCCCGAACTTATGCTCGGGCCGAACTGTTGGCCCATCTCTACTCACATGCCCATCTCACTCCTCCAGTTTTGGGTCAGGTGTCATGTGTCCTAAACACCTCTCCAGAAAGATTTTAGGTGTTAAATGTCCTCCTCATATGTGCCTTTTATTCTTTCTCCAAACATAGGTTAGTTATCACTTGTCCTCCTCCTTCCGCTCTTCCTCCACATGTGGGTGAACAAATACATCTGAACAAAAGAGTAATAATGGAGGTAGTAGAAGAAGAGCTGAGAAGCATGTAGTACAAGCACAGATGAAATGACACCCAAACAAAAAAGGAATGAGAAGGACATGCAAAGACGATGAGTAACACCTGACTCATGTCTGGAAGAAAATCACAAACAGGTAAAGAGGCCAAGTGATACCTGACCATGTCTCGAGGAGAACTGAGGATATCTGACCATGTTTGGAAAAGAAGTGAAGACATGTAAAGAGGCCAAGTAAGACCTGACCCTTGTGTGAAGGAGAAGTGAGGACATGTAAGGAAGACAAGTGACACTTATGGAACATGTTGGGAGACCAAGTAACATCTGGCCCTGCAAGGATGCTCGAGCAACGTCCTAAAATGTTCACTGTACCCCTGATGTTACCTCACAAAAGTCCTCAAAAAAAGGGATAGCCGGTTTTCCTGGAAGGATGAAAAATTACATGGAGTCAGTGGGAACCATGTTTTGCTTTTCCTATAACTGTATTACCCAGACTGATAAAGCTTCCATTATTGTTAAGCTGCTATATGATCTTGAAAGCAATGCTTTTATCTAGTTTTAATTCAGAAATGTTCAGTTATGTCATGTTCAGAATGAGGAATGTCATCATGTGTCTTTATTTCTGTAATTCTTCCACAGATACTGTATATGAGTGTTGAATAAAGTATTTTTTTAAATTTTTCATAAATGAGTTCTTGTTTTTCAAAAATTGATGAGCTATATTGTTAGTTTAAAATGCAAATAAAATTTAGTGAATTCTTCTTTAAACTGTTGAAAGGTCTGCTGCCAACACCTATGTGCTCCAGATGTAAACAAGATCTTGTAAACAAGATCATGGTGACTTGATCCATTTACTGTGGAGATGTTCAAAACTGCACATCTACTGGAGGGGGGCGTTGAACACCTTAAATAAGGTTTTCCAAGTATCTCTTCCATTAGATCCAAAACCTTGTCTGCTTAGCCTACTGGATGAATATGAATGGAAAAATCATACGAGAGAGCCAGGATTCTATTTTTAGACCATGCATAAGGGGCGCAGAGGCACCGCCCCCCTAATCCATGCACCCGGCCCCTAATCTACATGCAGGGCGCTGGACGCATGGATTTCAATAGTTTTTTTTTTTTTGAAGCACATGATTAGAGCCTCAGGCTCTAATTGGCTTCAAAAAAGGGTGAGCTCGGGGCACAGAGCACGCACCGCACGCAGAAACGTACAAATGAATGGCATCTCAAATGCGAGTCCCGCGTTTTGTCATTCACATATCACCGATGTCAAAAGCGCTGTAATGTGAATGCAGCCTAAATGTGCACCAGGGGCTTTGGTTTATGATGTTTTTGGACAGTTGTGGTCCAATCGTAGGAGCCAAGAGCTCGCAATTATGTATCTCTTGATCACTGTGTGTCAGAGAGTTAAAGAAAAATGAGCATATATATTTTTTATATACAGTATCTCACAAAAGTGAGTACACCCCTCACATTTTTGTAAATATTTTATTATATCTTTTCATGTGACAACACTGAAGAAATGACACTTTGCTTCAATGTAAATAAAGAAGTCACAACAGTGTACTTTTCTATATTATTTTATAAATGTTTTTACACTCCCCACATGAGTGAAAACACTCTATGACATATATTTTTTATATATACGAGTAAAAAGAAATTGAGAGACTGTGTGTCACTAGTTCTCTATGTATTAACGCTCGAGAACCGAGGATGCTAACCTGGTGTTGACAGGTTTTTGTAGTATTTGGTTTCGGGGACCACGTGTAAATCCGACGTAAGTGTAATGTCGCGAAAACTGTAGCCACTATACACTTACTGTTTTGCGCCCTGAGCGTAAACTCTACGGTAAGTAAACATG
>BLSH010053187.1:2930043-2940456 GCA_018402905.1 Glandirana rugosa | reverse complement strand
GGGATGACTGAGCACGGATGGGGATGGATCTGCACGGATGGGGATGGATGAGTACAGATAGGGATGGATGAGCCTGGATGGGATGACTGAGCACGAATGAGGATGGATGAGCACAGATGGGGATGGATGAGCACAGATGAGGATGGATGAGCACGGATGGGGATGGATGAGCACGGATGGGATGACTGAGCACGGATGGGATGACTGAGCACGAATGAGGATGGATTAGCACGAATGAGGATGGATGAGCACGGATGGGGATGGATGAGCATGGATGGGGATGACTGAGCACGGCTGGGTGGTTGAGCACGGCTGGATGAGGATGGCTGAGCATGGATGGATGGCTGAGCATGGATGGGTGGGGTGCGGATGGCTGGGTGGGTGAGCATGGATGGGTGGCTGAGCATGGATGGATGAGCATGGATGGGGTGAGGATGGCTGGGTGGGTGAGCATGGATGGGTGGCTGAGCATGGATGGGGTGAGGATGACGGAGCGTTCACGTGGTGAAAGGCCGCTCACAGTGGCCATTCATCGCGATCCGTGATGTTCCCTTGTGCGCGCCCTAGGGACGTCAATGTACGTCCTCCCAGAGTTAAGCAACTGCCCTGCAGACGTATTTTGTCTATGGGCCGGTTGCTAACTGGTTAAGAAAAAAATAAGGTATTTTTGAAATTGATGGCAGCCCAAAAAATTTGGTACAGGTGTAGTGGATAGCACTTTCGCCTAGCAGCAAAAGGGTCACTGGTTCAAATCCCAACCACTACACTACCTGCCTGGAGTTTGCATGTTCTCCCTGTGCCTGCGTGGGATTTCTCTGGGCACTCCGGTTTCCTCCCAAACTCCAAAGACATGCTGGTAGGTAAATTAGATCCTGTCTAAATTGGCCCTAGTATATGTAAGAATGTGAGTTAGGGACCTTAGATTGTAAGCTCCTTGAGGGTAGGGATTGATGTGAATGCACAATATAAATGTAAAGCGCTGCGTAAATTCACAGCGCTATATAAGTACCTGAAATAAATAAACACACTGAATGCAGTGTATTATATATATTTATATACCACACTACATATATATTCCTACACTGACTGTTTATACTGTATACTACACGCCACTGTCTAACCTTTTGCTATCTCCGCAAATGTTTTCACTATATTCGGCTGCTGTTTAAGTGGCCTTGGACTCAGATCCGCTGAGCAATGCTTGGCACCCTGCCTTTGGCCAATCATGGCTCTCACAGCAGAGCATGCTGTGATTGGCCAAAGCACACAGGTCATGTGCATGCTTTGGCCAATCAGTGGGCGGCATTCCCCCACAATGTCACTGCATTATGGGCCACTCAAATTTTCCACGAACGCCCCATAATGTTCGGGATTCGGCGAACCCCCGATGTTCAAGTCGAACATACATTTGACTCGAACCAGGGGACCATCCCTATAGATCATGGATGTACATTGCGAGACACTTTTTTAACATAAAAGATTGGACAAAAAATGTCTCCATTTTTCATAACATTTTTACACTTTTTAGGTGAATGGGTATGATGTACCCAATACCCATTCACAAGGGGGGGGGCAGGATCTGGTGCCCCCTTGTTAATGGGTGCTTCCACATTCCAATCAGCCCCCCAACTGCAGACCCCAACAACCACGGTTGTCAGGAAGAGGCCCTTGTCCCCTCAAGTTAAAGGCATGTGGCCTTGTTTGGTCCAGGAGGGGGATGGGCCCTCACTTTCCCCCCCATCCTGACCTCCAGGCTGCATGCTCAGAAAGGGTCTGGATTTTGGGGGATCCCCCGCCGTTTTGTAAAAAAATTTGGAGTGGGCTTCCCTTAAAATCCATCCCTGAGCCAAAGGGCTTGGTATGGATTGGGGGGGGACAATACATTATAGCCGCAAGCAAGTTGAAAGTACATTTTTGATCAATGTAGGGGAGGATGTGGGAGCTATATTTGGTGTGGGTGTGGGTGGGGTTCATTGATTTGTTTATTTGGCATCACCACACAATTGCTTCCAGCCCATGTGCACACAGCACTTCGTGTTTACAGCCACATTACACTTCCTGCTGATGTATATCTGTAAGGACCATCCAAATATAAATGAGAAGATGACTTATCAGTGCTGGTTCACACTACTGCGATGCGGGAACCCTGCGAATTCACTGCGGGTTCCCGCATCGCACCTGACTCGCATTGCAGTTCACACTACTATATGCAAACTGAGGGGAATGTCAATGCAAAGTTAATGACACCTCAATTTCAGCTAGCATATCGCAGTGCGAACTGCCAGTTTTGGAATTGGATCGCATAAGTGTGAACACCCATGCGATCAGATTCTGGTCCTGACGCAAAAAAGGTCCTGTGCGAGTTGAGCCCGACTGTGATGCAATTTGAGCCATACTAGCTGTATGGCTGAAATCGCATAACACAGACATCACATGTCATTTGCACTGCAGTGCGTTGCGAATCACATTCGATATCGCACTAGTGTGAACCGGGCCTGAGGGCGGTTCACACTGCACAGTTGTCCGAGATTGCATGTGATTCGCACTGCACTGAAAACCACATGCGATCTCTGTGCGATGAGATTTCAGCCATACAGAGAGTATGGCTGAAATCACATCAGTCGGACCAAACTCGCACAGGACCTTTTTTGGTTCAGTGTCAGAATAGGATCGCATGGGTGTTCACATTCACTAGCACTTACTTGTATAGTAATTTAGCCAAATTTGAAAGAAAATTCCAATAAAAATGTAAATCTAATTTATCCCACATTAGCTGCTAGGGTGCAGAGACCTGAATAGAAGAATTACTGACTTATTTTACCTATAATTTAATAGTTTATAATAATAAAAACTATAATAATAGTTAATAATTTAATTATAATAGAAGATTGTAAAACGAAATTATCCGAATCTAATCGATTAGTTAAACTCATAGGTTGAATCGTTTTTCGTCCTTTAGGATTTTTGTATTTTCGGATTTTCATTCTTTCGGGTTTTCATTCTTTCAGATTTTCGCTTCTTCGGGTTTTCGTTCTCTCAGATTTTCATTCTTTCGGATTTTCGTTCTTTCGGACAATTTGTATTTGTATGGATTGGTCATAAGAGTCTTTAGTTCATTCGGATACTTCCGAATAAACGAATATGCTGAATTTCCTCCAAAAACAAATTTGTAACGAAACAAATTGCACATGTCTAGATGTTATACTTAGTGGTATTTGGGGACTGCGCAGATTATAAGTTTGCCAGTATGCATACTTACATTGGTCCAAGCTGCAATAAAAATCCATACCTGGTCCACTCTCCCTGCACCAATGACAGATGTATACCATAGAACAGATATTTTATGATACTTTCAAGTTATAAGGTTCCCTTCTGAATGTCTAATTCTGTCTCTGGAATGTTGGAAGCTATTGTACTGTTCTGGCTGATTCTTAATGTTCATGTCATGTAACATTTATCCTTGAACTGTGTTACTTAATGAACTGCCCTGAGTATACTGTTAAAATGTAAAAGATACTTGGAGTGAAAAAATAAAATTAATGTTAAAATAACACACATAATAAATAATATATTACATTATAGCACCTTCTACTCAATAGCAGGTCAAACAGTAGCCAATTACAAACATGGAGGCAAGGATCAAAGAGGATACGACATATTCAGGTCCATCAGATATGGAAGAAAGTGTAAATAAGTATCAAGAGTCAGTCCATAGCTTCTCCATGTATGCTTGTCTATGCGTTTTGCACTTGGCTTCCTCAGGACAAATTGGGTAGGTGCTAATATAAAACTAGAAATTTTACAAAGATAGAAAAATCACATAAGCGCCATATATTGAAAACATATGTATTGATATCATTAATACATTTGTGTGTCTTTGGAAAAAAAAAAATCGGGTGGGAACAGATCCTGGGGTCGGATATAGACAACTAAAAGGACGCCCAAAGACATCTAACGTCCAGGTACATACATTCAAACGACAGGGGACCCAAATCCCAAAGTTGGGGTACATGTACCACTCTATAGATGAAAAGATGTATAGATATTATAAAGTATTGTGTCATAAAGGATAGCACACTGTCCGGTGTCTTACCTATCACAGCGAGGAGATGGATGTTGATTTATGGGGGATTGGTGGGTGTGCATAAAAATATATATAGATAAGTGAACCAACAGCGATCCAGTTTAGAGTGTTTAGAAAAGGCGAGGGGTCCCAAGAGGTAGATGAGCATATGGAATGTATTACAGCAAATACGCTGCAGGCTGATGTTTAGTCTGCAGAGTAAAATATATAGGAGATATATATGTAGCGCTGCCCTCGTGAGGGTCACAAGAATATCAATACCCCTCTGGTTACCCTGACCCTGTGAGTCCTCTGTCCCCTCTGACACTCATTGTGTTAGTTCCCCTTTAAGAAATGACACAGTAATGGAATAGACCAAATTGAGTCGAATCAGTAATGTTTACTCAAAGAATATATCAAAGAAAGAACCTTGGCACATTAGGGTGAGATTATGCACACAAAAAGTTTCTATAACTAAATAAATGTCACACGTTAGCAAATATCACTTGATAGGTTACCTCTGTTTAATCTCAACCAGTACACATATATACTGCACATATGAGTGGGGCAGAGGAGAGTAGGGGAATGACCCCTGTAAGTGTCAGACCTCTCTCTACTGCTCACTCACACAAGAGCAGTTAGACAGCAGATAAACAAACTCAACACTAGAAACAGTAATTATAGCAATATTCAACCTGCTCTTATGGAGCGTTCTTTGGTGAATGCAACTTTGATAAACTTTAGCAGAGCAATATATGTTCCCTAAGTTGGGGGGAGAAAGAGAGGTAGATATAGTCCAGTGTCACTTGCTTGACAGTTCAATTGGTCTTCAGCTAGCTCTCTGTAGTTTTGGTTGTATGCAACAAGTGTTTGCTGATAGAACAATGCTAATCCAAGGAAATTAAGTATGATCAGAAAACAGCACTCTTTCAGTAAAGAAACAGTAGAAGCTTCACTGTGATCCCTGACTTGCAAAGTTAACTTTGTAGAACTACAAGTAGTAGAACTACAAGTAGCAGCAAACTAATGCAAGTGTCAGAAACTGGTGTGACCAGAAATGTGTGGACTGCACAGAAAATACCAAGCACAAGTGTAAATGAAATCAGAGGATTTATTAGAAGACAAGTAACAGTGAACTAAAACGCACAACCAAACAGAAAATGGTATAGCCAACCAAAAGGCACTGTGTAAAAGGGAATGTCCAAACCATAAACTTTAAGCCAGGCCAGGGTCATACACGGGAGATCAGTCAGAGGGAACCGGGAGTGGGACAAGACAGGATTCAGGGTTCAGGGTGCAGGTTTCAGGGTTCAGGGTGCAGGTTTCAGGATGCAGGTTTCAGAGGCACAAGGAAACAATACCAAGGCAAGCTAATACAGCACTCCCAGGTTTAAATACACTTCCTGCAAACAGTCTCAGGTGATGCCTGATTGCAGGAGATGATGTCAGGTCCTGACTGCTGAGAGACACCTGCTGGTGGACACTGGAACTGCTCAGCCTCCGACTGCTAAGGGACACCCGCTGGTGGACACTGGAACTGCGGCCCATAGGTGTGGGGGCTACAGTGCCACCAACAGGTGAAACCCTGCCTAACAGTACCCCCCCCTCGAAGGAGTGACCTCCGGACGCTCCAACAAGCCATAGCATGAGTTCAAGTAATGCCGGGTTCCAGATCAGAGGCCCTGCTGCCGGGATCCAGAAAGAAGCTAGGTATTCCACCGCCTGGGTCTGGTAACAGGTTAGGTACCCCAATGCTGGGGTACCATGGGCCATTCACAAACTTAGGCACATCCGGCTGGCCAGCGGGCACAGGATCAGCAGACTGGACAGCAGGCACAGGATCAACAGGCTGGACAGCGGGCACAGGATCAGCAGGCTGGACAGCAGGCACCGAAACAGCAGGTATCAGAACAGCAGGCTGGGAATCAGGAACCAGATCATCTGACTAGACAGCAGGCACCGGTACATCAGGCTGGACAGTGAGGACCGGAACACCAGGCAGGACAGTGGGCACCGGAAAACATCAGGTGGGACAGCGGGCACCGGATCACCAGGCTGGACAGCGGGCACCGGAACATCAGGCTGGACAGCGGGCACCAAAACAGCAGACTGGACAGCAGACACAGGATCAGTGGGCACCTGTCATCAGGCACGGAATCAGCGGGCACCGGGTCATCAGGCACGAAATCAGCGGGCACCGGGTCATCAGGCACAGGATCAGCAGGCACCGGGTCATCTGGCACAGGATCAGCAGGCATCAGGTCATCAGGCACAGGAACAGTGGGCACCTGGTCAACAAGCACAGGATCAGCGGGCACTGGGTTACCAGGCACAGGATCAGTGGGCACTCGGTCATCAGGCGCAGGATCAGCAGGCACCGGGTCATCAGGCACAGGATCAGTGGGTGCCGGGTCATCGGGCACAGGATCAGTGGGGGCCGGGTCATCAGGCACAGGATCAGCAGGCACGGGGTCACCCGGCACAGGATCAGCAGGCACCGTGTTATCAGGCACAGGATCAGCGGGCACTGGGTCACCAGGCACAGGATCAGCGGGCACTGGGTCATCAGGCACAGGATCAGCGGGCACTGGGTCATCAGGCACAGGATCATCGGGCACCGGGTCAACAGGCACAGGATCAGCAGCCATCGGGTCATCAGGCACGGGATCATCAGGCTCCGGGTCATCAGGCACAGGATCAGTGGGCACCGGGTCATCAGGCACAGGATCAGCGGGCACTGGATCATCAGACTGGACAGCAGGCACTGGATCGTCAGACTGGACAGTGGGTACTGGATGATCAGATTGGAACAGATCGGCTGGCGTAGGAGCAGACTGGAACAGATCAGCTGGCATAGGAGCTGACTGGAACAGATCGGCTGATGTAGAAGCAGACTGGAACAGATCAGCTGTTGTGGAGGCAGATTGGGTTGAATCGGCTGGTGTGGAGGCAGATTGGGTTGGATCGGCTGGTGTAGAAGCAGACTGGAACAGATCAGCTGGTGTGGAAGCAGACTGGAACAGATCGACTGTTGTGGAGGCAGATTGGAACAGATTGGCTGGAGTAGAGACGCCTGAGCAGGTCGGAGGGATACTGGAACAGATCGGCTGGTGTGGAAGCAGACTGGAACAGATCGGCTGGTGTGGAAGCAGACTGGAACAGATCGGCTGGTGTGGAAACAGACTGGAGCAGATCAGCTAGTGTAGAAGCAGACTGGAACAGATCAGCTGGTGTAGAGACGGACTTGAGCAGGTTGGCTGGTGTGGAGGTAGACTGGGATGGATCGGCTGGTGTGGAGGCAGACTGGAGCAGATCAGCTGGTGTAGAAGTAAACTAGAACAGATTTGCTGGTGTGGAGGCAGGACTGGATATTGGCTGAATTGTGCGGATTGGAAAAAACTTCTGTTTCTTTTTAGGTTTAACCATTGAAGTCCTGTATGTGGCTGCAGGGCTGTAAGTAGGGGGCGCAGCTGATGGGAGAGTATGGCAGGAGTATGGTAAGAAAAAGGGAGCGGTCGCTAAGGGGGATCTTTGTGGACTAGTTGTAAGCAGCGAAGAAGAGGTAGGTGGGTTAAAGGCAGGGTAGGCGCAGCAGGTGGAAGTGGGGTACTGATATTTGGTAGCAGAGTATATTGGGCTGTGACTGTGGTTGCTGTAGGTGAAGGAGAGAGAGACCTCTGAACAAACTGGTGGCTAATGGATGGATGCATGTCAACAGATACTGAGGAGGACAGATCCGACCAAGCTTGGATTAAAGGCTGAACAAATGTCAATTTATACTCTCCTTGTCTGACTAAAGAGTTTACTGCGTTGATACAATCTAACAGAGCCTCTTGTTAAAACGCAGAGTAATGTTAAAAAAAATAACTTCTATCGTCTTCCAGAAGCCAGACAAGCAACACCACCTGACAGACATCAAAGGGCGGATTATAATCATCATTGCCAGTAGGAGTACTTGACAAAGCAAACTCTGCACACACCTGAATCAAAGGCTGAACCTCTCCAAAAGTCATACTGCTCTGATCAACTAGGGAATGAGCAAGACGTAGCTGGTCACTGGTCCACTCCTTTAATGTCTGGCGGCAATAGTCACAATCCTTTGTCAGCAGCAGAGAAAAATAAATAACCTCTTCCGAATGCATGTTAGTACAACCAGCAAAACCAAGATTGCTTTTCTGTGCAGCCACTTCTGGTCAGGAATGGCCTTGGTATTACGTCAGAAACTGGTGTGACCAGAAATGTGTGGACTGCACAGAAAATACCAAACACAAGTGTAAATGAAATAAGAGGATTTATTATAAGAAAAGTAACAGTGAACTAAAACGCAAAACCAAACAGAAAACAGTATAGCCAACCAAAAGGCACTATGTAAAAGGGAATGTCCAAACCGTAAACTTTAAGCCAGGCCAGGGTCATACATGGGAGATCAGTCAGAGGGAACCGGGAGTGGGACAAGACAGGATTTAGGGTTCAGGGTACAGGTTTCAGGGTGCAGGTTTCAGGGTGCGGTTTCAGGATGCAGGTTTCAGGATGTAGGTTTCAGAGGCACAAGGAAGCAATACCAAGGTGAGCTAACACAGCACTCCCAGGTTTAAATACACTTCGTGCAAACAGTCTCAGGTGATGCCTGATTGCAGGAGATGATGTCAGGTCCTTACTGCCGAGAGACACCTGCTGGTGGACACTCTCCTAACAGCAAGGTATGGCTGTCTGTGTATAGTGTCCACGCTCAAAGTGTGTGAATAGACCTCTTTGTGTATCCCCCGGGTTCCATTTGGTGGAGGATGCGGGCAGAGTATAGCCGCAAAAGCCGTTTGGAAGCATTTAAAGGGCCAGTACCCACGTTTGCATGTCCTGGGTCAGGACAGCACAAGCTCTGAAAACCTCACAAGGCAACATGGAGGAGGTGATAAAAGCCCTGGCTCAGAGCACAATAACCCAGCAGCAGGCCACCACAGAAGCCAACCATCACCATGAGGAGACCACACGCTTGCTGGTCGCTCAGTTCACAGTCCAGCAAGAAGCGCAGGTAGCTGCTTTACAAGAGGCAATACAGCATCTTGCACAGGGACGAGAACACACCGTTGGGATCTCTAGCAATCAGGTAGCCATAAGGGCCAGTCACTATCTGCAAAGGTTGACGCCTAGTGATGATATGGAGATATTCATGGCTACTTTGAAGAGAACAGCAGAAAGAGAAGGATGGACCCCCAGACCAGTGGGCTGGTATTGTTGCTCCTTTCCTCACTGGGAATCCCCAGAAGGCATATTTCAATTTGTTAGCTGCTGATGCCAAGGATTACAAATGGCTTAAGGCCAAAATCATGGCCCGCCTCGGTGTGACTACTGCTATGCGGACCCAAATGGCAAACCGTTGGAGGTACCACCTGGACTGTCCGCCAAGGGCTCAGATGCATGACCTGAGTCAGCTGGTCAAAAAACGGCTGCAGCCAGAGGTGCTAACGAGTTCCCAGATGGTGGAGCAGGTCGTGTTAGACCAGTACCTAAGGTCAGAGGCGGCTCTCCAATTAGGCAAATTAGGCGGTCGCCTAAGGCCTCGCACCCACAGGGGCCTCGCCTAATTGAAGAGCCGACTCTGCTGACACAATGCCGCTGCGGGGCTGCTCTCCAGTCTGCTGCACGTATTACTGCCTGTGAGCTCCCAGGCAGTGGGGAGAGAGAAACCGAAACTGTGGCTGTGTCTTGGGGAGGGGGCGGGACCAGCACTGTATTGTCCAGGCAGCAGAATGGGAAGACACTCATTCCAGCGACCAGACAGCAGATCACCCCCCCCCCTCAGTACCCCCTACTTAGTGATCTGTGGAGTGATGGAGCGATCCCGCACACCCGGAGGAGGCATTTTTAAGTGTCTACTAATAAGCAGTGAAGAGGAGGGTCCCGCTGGGGAGGAAGTATCGCCAGGGCTGAATGGAGCCGATGGCAACGGGAGGTAAGAAAGGTGAGGTGTGTCGGCCATCCCTCTCTGGGGCTGTCAATCGGGGGGGGGGGGAGATATCCGGGGCTCCAGCTGCAGGGGGAGAGAGAGGGCTGCTGTGCCACAACCCCTTTCTGCAAGCAGCTATTACCAGCATGGGGGAGAGCCAGGCCCCCCATCCCTGCTCCTCCAGCATCCCTCAGCCACAGCTGAGGACTCACACTTTTGCAGATGACACTGACCTCCCCTCCACAGCCATCTCTGTATCCCCCCTCCTCCACCACAGCCACTTCTGTATCCCCCTCCATCACCACAGCCACTTCTGTACCCCCCTCCATCACCACAGCCACCTCTGTACCCCCCTCCATCACCACAGCCACCTCTGTACCCCCCTCCATCACCACTCTCCACCGAC
>BLSH010053187.1:2907872-2924124 GCA_018402905.1 Glandirana rugosa | reverse complement strand
TGGACACCATCACTTGCATTCTGCTCCAGCTACTTTCCAGAGAGCTATGGATAAAACCTTACGCCCACATCAGAAATACACTTCAGTGTGTTTAGATGACATTGTCATCTTAAGTACAGACTGAGAATCCCATCTTCCCAGAGTGCAGGCGGTCTTAGACTCTCTAAAGAAGGAAGGATTCACTGTGAACCCAGAAAAGTGTGCCATTGCTATGGAAGAGACCAAGTACTTGGGGTACATTGTGGGTAGAGGGTTAGTGAAACCACAGGTGAACAAGGTAGAGGCGATCCAGGCCTGGCCCCGCCCAGTCACAAAGAAACAGGTGCGAGCCTTCTTGGGCATCGTAGGGTACTACCACAGGTTTGTACCCAACTTCGCCACTGTTGCTTCACCTCTCACAGACCTGACAAAGGGAAAAAGTCAGTCATGATAAAATGGGATGAAAAGGCTGAGAAGGCCTTCCAGGAGCTTAAAACAGCCTTGTGTCAGTATCCAGTACTGATCGCTCCCAACTTCCCGAGGGAATTTGTAGTTCAAACAGATGCCTCCAGTGAAGGCTTGAGAGCTGTTCTGTCCCAAGAGGTCAATGGGGAGGAACACCCCATAGTTTTCCTAAGTAGGAAATTGACAGCCGCCGAGAGAAATTACGCTGTGGTGGAGTGGGAGTGCCTGGCCATTAAGTGGGCCCTGGACTCACTACGCTATTTTCTCCTTGGTAGGAAGTTTCACCTGGTGTCAGACCATGCCCCATTGACCTGGATGAAACAGAACAAACGCACAAATGCCAGTGCTACCAGGTGGTTTTTGGCATTGCAAGAGTTCAAATTTGTAGTTAAACACAGACCAGGAAATCAACACCAGAACATGGATGCTCTCTCTAGGGTACACTCTAGGGTGTCCCACATTGCCTCGGACACCTCCGCGTCGAGGCAGGGGGGGGGGGATCTGTACAGGACACCGGGGATGTGTCCTAGCAGGCAGGTACATTCCACCTGATATTGGAGCCATGGTCTCTTTAAGAAAGACGATTGCAGAGTCTCAAACTCAGATCGCTAGGACTTCGGTACCTATAGGGTTAAGACCCGGGGAAGGGAGGTCTGAAAGGCAGCAGAGACTCAGTGCACCTGTGTCAAGGAAGTGAGAGAGAGAGGGAGAGCTCACAAGCTGGACAGCAAGCGTGAGCTCTCTGAATCAACTGAGACACAGGCTGCTGAACCCCTCTGTCTGGCCGGCCTGACACCCTGACTCTGGAGGAGCCTAACCGAGCTGTGGGACCGGAAACTAGCGGGGAGCCTGCTGTTTTACTTATCAATACCAGAATGCTGGACTATGTATTTACTTTGGCTGAAGAAAGCTGTCATTTGATTTTGTTTGCTTCAAAATAAATGGACTGTTTGCTTCAATAAACTGGCTGGTGGTCATTACGGAGCTACCCCCAGGTTACAGTGGTAAAACAAGCATATCAATCACATATTATTAACCAGATATTCATGAAAACAATCATAGAAACTTTGAGATGACATATTGAGGTATAAGGCAGTTGTCCATCATATGGGATCGCTTGAAAAACAACATGGTGGGGTAACTTGGGAGTGGATGAAATAAAAGCCATATAAAGAGCAAATGGTGCAGCAAAATTAGCCCGACGCACATTCAGTGGTTTCCTACCACATCATCAGGGGTGAGTGCACCAATATCTGTAAAAAGCATAAATGTTACACCCAAACACGAAGGAGACTATATACAGTATCTCACAAAAGTGAGTACACCCCTCACATTTTTGTAAATATTTAATTATATCTTTTCATGTGACAACACTGAAGAAATGACACTTTGCTACAATGTAAAGTAGTGAGTGTACAGCTTGTATAGCAGTGTAAATTTGATGTCCCCTCAAAATAACTTAACACACATCCATTAATTAACTGATGGTAACAAAAGTGAATACACCCCTAAGTGAAAATGTCCAAACTGGGCCCAAAGTGTCATTTTTTTTGTGTGGCCACCATTATTTTCCAGCACTGCCTCAATGCTCTTGGCCATGGAGTTCACCAGAGCTTCACAGGTTGCCACTGGAGTCCTCTTGCACTCCTCCCTGACGACATCATGGAGCTGGTGGATGTTAGAGACCTTGCACTCCTCCGCCTTTCGTTTGAGAATGCCCCACAGATGCTCAATAGGGTTTAGGTCTGGAGACATGCTTGGCCAGTCCATCACCTTTACCCTCAGATTCTTTAGTAATGCAGTGGTCGTCTTGGAGGTGTGTTTGGGGTTGTTTTCATGTTGGAATACTGCCCTGCAGCCCAGTCTCCGAAGGGAAGGGATCATGCTCTGCTTCATTATCTCACAGTACATGTTGGCATTCATGGTTCCCTCAATGAACTGTAGCTCCCTAGTGCCGGCAGCACTTATGCAGCTCCAGACCATGATACTCCCAACACCTTGCTTGACTGTAGGCAAGACACACTTGTCTTTGTATTCCTCACCTGGTTGCCGCCACACACGCTTGACACCATCTAACCAAATAAGTTTATCTTGGTCTCATCAGACCACAGGACATGGTTCCAGTAGACAGCCATGCAGACCAATTTGATGCAGTGTGCGGCGTATGACAGGCTGACCCCTCACCCCTTCAACCTCTGCAACAATGCTGGCAGCACTCATACATCTATTTCCCAAAGACAAACACTGGATATGACGCTGAGCATGTGCACTCAACCTCTTTGGTCAACCATGGCGAGGCCTGTTCTGAGTGGAACCTGTCCTGTTAAACCACTGTATGGTCTTGGCCACCGTGTTGCAGCTCAGTTTCAGGGTCTTTTTACAGCCTAGGCCATCTTTATGTAGAAACAGTCAATATATAAATATACATATAAATATATATATATACTGTATATATAACAGTGTAGCGCTTAGAGTAAAATTGTGCAAAATTAGCAATAATCAATGTGCAGAAGCTGTGCAAAATTCATCAAAGGTATTCAATTCAGTAGTTCATAAACATAGTTCATAAGTGAAAAGACATAAAAAGTGCTCTGGTGCAATATTCAATCCAGACAGTCCTCATAGGTACACATCGGGCTCTCCAAACTTTTCCACACTGTGCTGTGACTTTTTCTCAAATTTTTCAGTGATAGGACTCTTGGCTGAAGCCACATAACATCAATTCCTCCTGATGGATCTATCTGTGTGACCACGCAGCACCCTGTGCCCACCACCAGATGTGCCCTCACGTGTAAACAGCACCTTTGAATAGTAGGTATCTGTGAAAATGAGACTTATCTAGCCCAGGTGTAGCATGAAACTCAACAGCACACTATCCTCCTTCACATGGATGTTTCACCACAGCTCCACCGATTTCCACAGATTACATGAAGGAATAACAATAACAGCCAACATCGCGTAATCCCATTTAACCAAAAAGTTATTAAAACCATCAGTAGATAAAACACTCACATTTAAAACATAATAAAAACACCTGTGTGTAAAAAAGTGGTCTGTGCAGAGCCGTCGCCTGTCCCAGGGATCTGCAGCTTCTACTGGGAGATCTGGCATGCCGATGAATATACTCATTTATATATATATATATGTAAGCCATCGCCATTTTGCCGTGGTCCATACGGCAACACATCGTCAGCCATTTTCTTGAAGACTCTCATTCACTGCCACAATAACAACAACAGTAATACCTCTTCTTATGCTGGTGCCCTGATGCTGTATAAGTGGGGATCACCTGCCGTTCAAGGCTCTCCCCCATTGCCAGGGCATCCATTAGCAGCAGCAAGAAGATTAAGAATACATTATTACCTATTCACGACCATCGCCTTCTTGCTGTGGATCACCTTACAGCACTACAGCGGCCATTTTCTCTAGGCTCAAGCAGCAAGATAGCGGCAGACATCATTATAAAGTCAGTGATCACCATGAAGTTCTTTATTTTACTGTAGTAAGATTATTTCACATCACTTTCATGTACTACCTGAAGGGCCTGTTGCTGCTGCTACAGGCACTTTCTCTGTACCTATCATCTAAGTTAAAGAGCCGGCTGAAGATATACTGAACTTTGACCAAGGAACCTTAATTCACTACAGTTTCATTTGCCTTTTCCCCCCACTTAGTAGGTTCCATTATTTGCTGAAATATTGGCATTCTGAATTCACCTAAGAACTCTCCTCTATAGAACAGGCTGAATTTATGTGTATCTGTGGTATATAACTAAGTTGTACTAGTTTACTTACTGTCGATTGAGTAGTATCTGTTTAGCAGTTAATTGATACTAGTGGACCTCCAGATCTTTGACCTATATTTGGGTGTATAAATTTGGGTGTTCCCCTTGTGTCTGTCGGGGAGTGAATAGTAGAAAGTGGTTTGACGCACAGTAGTCATTCCTCTGCTCTCCTGTGCCCACTCTTGTGTACAGAATTCTTAAAACTACAAGTAGAGTGCTGTGTATGCATTGAGATTCTATTGTCAATTATTTGCAAGTGCTACTGTAGACATGTGCCCCCTTGGGGGTGGCTGGTAGTTGTGGTCCACCTGCCCGCTGCCCTCAATCACACAATATTCCACACACCCAGAGTCACTGAACAGGCCGGTACTTTGTTTTGTTGTTTTATTTAGGGGTTAAACTTGGATAGGGATGGGGGGCATGGCCTGAAGGGGCATGTGAGCGGCAGCGTGTCCCAGAGCTCCCGCTGAAGATCCATATGATCCTTGTACCGGTACATATCCCTTACGCTACCCATTGGAACCAGCAGCTAACCTGTCCAGGCAGCCCCATGAGCATTTAGGAGACTTTCCAGAGCCATGATGACCCGCAAGAATCGTGATGAGTCCGCCGTGGCCGATCTCCAATATGGCGCCCAGAGACCTCTCTCACAGAAAACACCTCAGAGCGCCACTGACAAGAACAAGGAAACTGAGTAAAGCCTCAACAACCCTTAAAAGGAACCCCCCAAGGGACATGTTGTTTTACACTCAGAAGCTGCTGGCCCCCAGCTCTCAGGGACAGCAGGAGGATATGGAGGAGGACTTTACTATAGCACAGGCTTTGCCTTTGCAGCGCCATGAGCAGGCTGAATCTGATCTAGACCAAGACACAGATCGGGGGGGGGGGGGGATTGTGCAGCAAGAGTATTCAGAAAGTGAAGATCCTCAACCCACACTGAGTGATATACTGCAGGCAGTGCATACATGTACAGCATCGGTCCACTCAGTTCAAGATCAACTTGGGGGGTTGAAAGTGGAAGTCTCTCTGCTCAGACAGGATTTGCAGAAAATCTGTGAATGCACTACAGCAGTGGAAAGCCGCGTGAGTAAGATAGAGGACAAGCTTCCGCCATTACTGGCAGAATCCCACTCAGCTTCACAGCAAGCGACAGCTAACAGCACTCGCAATGAAGATTTTGAAAATCGCATGAGGCGAAACAATGTCAGAATTGTGGGGCTACCGGAACGTATTGTGGCAAAAGATTCCACAGAATTCATAGAACAATAGCTGATTGCTGAATTTGGAAAGGAGGCGTTTACACCGCTCTTTGCAGTCGAGCAGGCGCACAGAACCCACACTCGTCCACTACCGTCTGGGAATCCTCCTAGACCTTTTCTTGCATGCCTCCTAAAGTACAGGGATCGAGAGATCATTTTGCGCCTGGCCAGGGAACATCAGGAAATTCGGTACAATGGAGCGAAGATGTCACTGTACCCAGACCTCTCGGCAGAGGTGCAGAAGAAACGCTCCACCTTCTTTGAGGTGAACAAAAAGGCTCCAACGACTCAAGCTCACGTATGCAATGTTTTACCCTGCTCGGCTCAGAGTAACTGCGATGGGATAGGTGCATTTCTTCGACAGAGCCTCTGAGGCCCTGTCATGGCTTGGATATTCATGAACCATCACTCCGAACTAGGCCTCTGGAACAAGCAGATGGCTGAGACAGGTCTTTTGCTATACTTCTCCCAATACCACTAGCTCGGGCTGTAATGGTCAGTCACAGGGTCTAGCTTATTTGACATGTTGTCACTGTTATTACAAACCTTGGATCTCCCTTGTGATACCGGTACCATTTCTGTAGGAAAAATGCACTAATGGGAAATGCTGCAGATAGATATTACTACCCCAGCCTCTCATTTGAGCTCTGAGAGCGCATCTACACGCTTGTCCCCTGGAAGAGGGAGTCCCCCTGATACCATTAGGGGCAATGGCCGAGCCCCTTCTTGCCTGTAGCAGTTGCATGGGTAGGATGGACGATTCTCACTGGTTATGCTGTATACAAACTGTTAGTTACTTTACCTTTTGTTCTTTCCAACGCAGTTGCGTTGAGCTCTTACAGCCTTCATGTATGTGTTGAAACTCCAGGCCTGGATACTACCTGTGCAGGCAATGACCTGCTGATAACTGTACCCTACAAACTGGATCCCGGGGTTTATTACTGCATACCCATCCTGATATCTACTAATTCTTGATGGTGGACCCCCTACCAATTAACTCCCTAACCTTTTCCTATGGCGGATATCCCGATAATCTCCTGGAATGTCAGTGGGCTCAGAGATCCGCTGAAGCGGACAATAGTAACCTCGATTCTCCGGAAATACCAACCTGAGATAGTGGGCTTGCAAGAGACTCACATGACTGTTGATACACTGCCATGTTTGAAATGTCGCTGGGTGGCATATGTCTGCCAATCAGTCCATACCTCCTTTTCACACGGGGTGACTCTTCTGGCACAGGAAGTGGATGGAAATGGCAAACATATTTTTGTCCATTGCAAAATCTTTCACTTTACCTGTATATTAGCAGTTGTGTATATCCCCCCCCCCCCCATTCACCACAATGGTCCTCCGGCAGCTGCTGAGCTTCCTTGAGGATAAACCTCAGGTTCGATTGATACATCTTGGTGATTTTAACGGTATATAAGTCCTTTACTAGATAAACACCCACAAATACAGGTTGGGCCTCAATATAAGGGCATTGTGCTCTACCGGTTTGTGAGGGAGGTGGGGTGGTTGGATATTTGGAGACACAGGAACCCTACGGAGAGGCAATTTTCCTGTTTTTCCAAAATTTGCATGGCCTTATCAAGAATAGACCTCTGTCTGGTGTCCCAACATTGTGCATAATATATTTCTAAGCTGCTGTATGCTAATAGAACTGTGTCAGATCATTTTCCCCTGGTGGGGTGGCTGACTGCTCGACCAATCATTAATTTGCCTAGGGCACCATGGAAACTTAACCCCTATTGGCTTAACTTGATTCCTAGTGATTCTCCTATAGCTTCGTGGATTGCTGAATACTTTCAAGTATATGATGATTTTGAGGACCCATTGGTGTGCTGGGACACTTTTAAATGTTACCTGAGGAGATATTTATAGAAGAAATTAAAGCGGTACAAAACTCCACCAGGGAACATGACCGATAATTGACATCCAGGGCTAGCCAGGCAGAGAGGGAATATGTTACGGATCCATCACCTGCTACTCAAGTGTCTTGGATAGAGGCTTAGAGGCTTCTCAGATAGCTGTAGGTAGCTGTAGCGGAAAGGAAATGCTTCTTCCAGGAAGCAAACCTTTTACAAAGAAGGTGAAAAAACAGGTAGGCTCCCAGCCAGGATTGCTAATGCTCAACAAATGTCCCACCCACTTTATGCAATACAGTTGGAGACTGGGAGACTGACTAGCCTCCCGGAAGCCATCCTAGAGGAGCTGGGTAGGTTCTATGGGGAACTATATAAAACTAAAACACAGGTAGAGAACTTAGAGACCACACACTATCTAGAGGGTATTGACCTTGCTGAAATGCTGGATGCCCTGATTACTGAGGAGGAAATCATGAAAGCCATAGCCTCCTTCCCAAAACTCAAGGTCCCCCATAGAGGTACGGAATCCCCATAGAGGTATACAAGCTCTACTCAGAGGTGTTAGCCCCCCAGTTACTACAGGTCTATAGGGCAGCATTACAAAAATGTTTTTTACTGGATTCCATGTCAAAGGCTCATATAGTGCTGATTCTGAAATGGGGCAAACCACCTACCGACCCAGGTTCTTACAGGCCAATTTCCCTGCTCCCGGTAGACGTGAAAAAATTGGCAAAAATTCTGGCCACCCGACTGACTAAATGTATCTTGACTATTAAAAATCCGGACCAATCAGGCTTTATGCCCTGCAAATCAACAGCTATCAACATTAGAAGAGTATACCTTAATGTGCAAACAGAGCCTGACAATATGGGCCACCGAGCGTTGTTGTCATTAGATGCCAACAAGGCATTCAATAGGGTTGAATGGCCATATCTGTGGCAGGCACTAAGGAGATTCGGCTTTGGGGAGGTCTTTATTTCATGGGTCCAGTTGCTCTACCATGCACCTAAAGCTTCCATTAGGGAGGGAGGGAGAGTTTTCCATGATGGAATTGAGGGCTTTACGTATGGGGAGCTAAGTAAGAAAGTTACACTCTACGCAGACAATATGCTGTTTTTCCTTGGGAACACAGACATGTCTCTGCGGCAACTGATTCAGGAAACAACCAATTTTGGCCGCCACTACGGTCTGACCATTAATTGGTCAAAATCGGCCCCCCTCCTATTAGATGACGAGGTATCACCTTCCCTATCTGAGTTTTGCCCCGTCCCAGGAGTACAGTCATTTAAATACCTTGGAATATATATTTCCCCCACTATTACAGAATACTGTAAACTTAACGTTCTCCCATTGATACACAGATTTAAGGTCAAAATCGCAATTTGGAACAAGCTATGGCTCTCCCTGATTGGTAGAGCCAATTTAATAAAAATTATATTTATGCCCCAACTTCTCTATATGCTACATAACGCCCCGGTAGTGGTTCCTCTATATATTTTTTGCCTAGTAAACGGGTTGTTCCGAAGGTTGTTGTGGAAGGACGGCTCCCCCAGAATAAGGCTTGAGCAATTTCAGAGACCCAGGGATGGGGGGGTTGCTTTGCCTAACCCATGGCTCTACTATATGGCATCACAATTACAGCATCTAATAGGGGTGTTTGACTCCGATCCGCTCTCTAACCCTTCCCTGTCCTCCTCTTCTCATTCCATAATGAGACACCATATGAGATCCAAAGACGTACCTGGAGCCCTGGAGTCTGCAAACTTTAAATCCTCAAACAGACTTTATCCCACCTACACCTTAATCTTGAAGATCTGGATGAAAGTTCGGGTGATCCAGGGGGTACAGGGATTTACGGCCTACAGCCCAATCTGGAATAATCTTATTTACGAGGAACTGGCTAAACTTACCTGTGCTTCCCAGTGGAAGTGTAAATCTTTCACAATGAGAGATTACGATCCCATGAGGACCTAAATAATGCCCATCACCTCCCTTGCACGATGAGGTTTCATTATTTACAGCTGGCCGACGCAGTGCGCGCTCAGGGATCAGCCACGGATTGGTCTCTATCCCCCATGCCAATTTTTCGGCCCATAAAATCTGTGGTGGATACCAAGGGCTTTATTTCCGCTTGCTACGGGATGCTGCTCCCCTACTACTTAGAGAACTTCCCGTGCAATGCAAGGGAGAAGTGGGAGAGGGATGTAGGACCCCTGGAAGAGGAACTCTGGGATAGTGCTCTTGAATCCATTTTATACGGCTCACTTAATAAGGCTCAGAGGCTCTCATAACTCTTTATAGTACTGAGAGTACACTATACCCCTGTCAAATTACACCAAATGGGATTAATCCTGTGCCCTATCTGTATGCGCTGCAAAGATGCTGATGGAGACCTTATCCATTTATTGTGGAGATGCCCTAAACTGCATCGCTACTGGAATGTGGTAATTGGCACTATAAACTCAACCTTTCAGGTCTCAGTCCCTTTAGAGCCGACAAGGTGTATACTGGGCATCCTGGATGACCTTCAGTTAACAGATGCCCAGCAACAAGTGATTAACAGAGCACTGTCTCAGGCGCGTAAATTAATACTCCAGTTAGGGAAGTCAGACAGGATACCCACAAGTAAGGAATGGATCTGTAACATGGGACACACTCTTAAATTAGAGAAAGTTATATTTCAGCATAGGGGCAGTCCCCAAAAGTTAGAACGCTTGTGGGGGGACAGGCTCGCAGTACCGGGTCTTGCCCCTCTGAGTTAGTACTTGATAGATCGCTGAGCTGAGCTGATATGGCACACTACACAGTACAATTATCAATCGCTACTGTAGAAATGTCACTGTTTGGTTTGGTACCCGGGTGAGCGAAGTAACGATGTGGAAGTTTGGGCCGGGTTAGTTGAATGTATGGGTTATGACACACTATGATATGCATTTATAGGGTATCTGAGTGTCTTGAGGGTCTATTGATGGCTGTATTATATTTATGGTTTTGTTATTTTTATATTTGTACTCTTGTTTGTTTATTGCTGAAGATGTATGATCTGACATTTCAAAAAAACTTATACATGATTTAAGAAAAAAAAACTTGGATAGGCATAGGGACATCTCTGGGATGTCCAAAGATCAAACCACGGGACCTTCTATATACATCAACTGTATATACAATCCTTCTTCCTCCAGCACATACACTTGCTGACCGTTACTTTCCTCCTTCTCCTCTCCTGCACATACACTTGCTGTTACAGGCCTGAAAGGCTAGCTGGGCACTGGATGAACTACTATTTCCAGCCCATCCTTCTTCCAGGCTTCTCAGGCCTACCTTGCCGTCCAGTGATACTCCTTCCCTTGACTGGCTCCTCCAACCTCTACAGACTGTCCACTGTCTCCTCCCAGCCTGCTCCGGCCTTCTCACCCAGCTCCCAGGTTCTGTCACTCACTGACACTGGTGGATCTTTTAAAGAGTCCTCTTGGTAGCCTCTCTGCTGCTCTCCTGCTCCCTTGTGCCGCTCCAGGAACCAACTTCTCTTCCTGGCTGCACCCAAGCCACCAGACCTCAAGGTCACCCCCAGACTGGGGGCTCCCTTCCTGAGTGAGGCCTCCATAGCACCTCTGCTACATCTCTCTCTTCCACCCGACACTCTCCTCTAGAGGAGAGACGTTGTCTGTCTATGTTGTTAGGGTGGATCGAGTCCTACATCAAAATTATCTTAAAAAAAGGGATCAATCCAAAATAAGCTGAGATGGGAGCGGATTCTACAGGGAACAAGGCGCAGCCATCCTATTATGCTATGGTTATTGTTGAAAAGAATACACGTGGCACCAACCTACCCTGAGTTGATGAAGATGGTCAGGGAGGAGGAAGCCCTGTTGGATGAGAAGAACCAGGGGCCACAAGAAGGGACCAATACCACTCCAAAGGCTGGGAAGGTTTCTGCTCAACAAATACAAGTGGAGTCATGGGTCCTTGAAGTGGACAGTGGAGAAGAGTTAGAGTGGGGGGAGAGCACTAGAGTCCCCGTGTCCTCACATGTGCCTGAAGAATTTCCAGTCAAGCTGCTCACTCAGGTGGCTCAGGCTCAAGAACCATTGCAACAGACATTGTTACGGGTGATGGAAGCTCAAGTCACTACCCAGTTAGATAACATTGACCCTCAAATGTGTTTTAAGTATGGGGAGACTGGTCATTTCAGGAGACAGTGCCCAAAGAAAGATGAGGAATTCAATTTTATGGCCGAGTTACTGAAAGCGGTACAACAAATTCTGTCCACTCAGAAGGCGGGAAACTTCAGGGGGTCTCAGTGAAGGAGCCAACTGAGAACCCGAAGAAGCTGAGCTCCAAGAAACAGAATAAGGACAAACAGAGTCTGAAGAAAGGAAGAAAGAAGAGAGAGATGTCTCTGAAGACAACTAACCCATCACCGGGGTCTGAGGGCCAGGTACAAAGAGTCAATGTTTGTTCACCACCCAGGATCAGAGTTAGATCCTCACAGAGTGGGCCAAAAAGAAACCTTAATATAGCAGAAGGGGGTACATTGCCTGAGAGGTTAGTGGGACCACCCCCCCCCTCGAGTCAGTACAGGTAGTTTACAGGCATTTACACAAGAGCTCTTCTGGACACAGGGGCACAAGTTACGTTACTCTACCAAGATTTCTACAACCAATATCTGAAACATGTTATGTTGAACAAGCTTGAAGAACTGGAAATTTGGGGACTTGGGACCTACAAATTTCCATATGATGGACCTGCATCCACAGGAAGGTTGAAACATTTGATACCTTAGCTGTGGTATGTCCCAGGCCACCAGGTGCTGAACACAATTCCATGATAATTGGGACAAACACAGATTTGGTCAGAAGATTACTGGAAAAGGTAATAGGAGAAGATGGGTCTGTGCCAAAGAGATTCACCCGAAATTGCATCAGGCGTGCCAGAGAAAAGAAGGTTCCAGCTCATGTGTTCCTAGCTTTGAAATGGGCAGTCGTTGACAAATTGAAGTACTACTTGTATGGGGTTCAATTCGTTATAAAAACTTATAACAACCCTAACTTCTGCAAAATTGGATGCAACAGGGCATCGGTGGCTAGCTGCATTGGCTGGATTTCAGTTCAGTTTAAAGTACCGACCTGGAATTGGAAACAGAGATGCTGATGCGTTGTCTCGTAGGCCACATCGCTCAGAAAAGAAGCTTCAAGAATGGACCTTTGTGCCTACCGAAGGGGTGCAAGCCCTCTGTAAAGGCTTAGGTCATCATCTGAGAGAAGCTGAATCAATAGGAGTATCACCGGCTGGAGTACAACAGTATTATTGTGGATTGACTCAAGTAAGATTGATCAAGACTGATCAGGAGCAGGATTCTCTCTGTCATGTAGCTCTACAAGCATTAGCACAGCAAGACCCAATGTTGTTGCTGAAGAATGCAAGGAAACTTGCCAATTGTACTTACCAGAGAAGCACCGTACACCTGTTTTGGTGTCCTTACATGATGAGCACGGACACTTAGGCATTGAAAGAACCTTTCAGTTAGTCAGGAATAGGTTCTATTGGCCAGATATGAGAAGAGAAGTAGAAGACTACTGCCATTCTTGCTTGCCTTGTATTCAGAGGAAGACTCTTCCAGTTCGTGCTGCCCCCAATGGAGCATTTACAGAATCAGGGCCCTATGTGGTAGGTGTGAATTGACTTCTTGTGCTTGGAACCAGATACAGGTGGAAGAAGCAATATCTTGGTGGTAACTGATCATTTTACCAAATATGCTCAGGCCTATCCAACGAAAGATCAGCAGACAACCACAGTAGCCAAGGTGTTGGTGGAAAAATTCTTTGTTCATTACGGATTGCCCGTCCAAATCCATTCTGATCAACGAAGAGACTTTGAAAGTCGACTTATACAACAGCTGTGCAAGTCATTGGGCATAAAGAAGTCTCAAACTAGCCCCTATCATCCACAAGGAGATCTTCAGCCTGAGAGATTTAATAGAACACGGTGGCTGGACCTGGATCCAGGAGCAGCCAGGATATCGTTCATTCATAACAGGCGCTTATGATCACTGTAATGGGGGTCATATTTTTCCAGTGAGTGGGATGTGTACTGGTGTGTGGTGAAGCAAACCATCACTCAGCTGATCTTTTGATGGTCTTCATTGGCAACCAATGAACTGTGACACCGCATTTCCCTGCATATATTGTATCACTTTCACCGAGCACTTGGCATTTAATGGACTGTTTATTCAGGACATCATCATCTTGCACATTGGACACTGTTTAGGGTTTATATTGTGTTTATTTCTGTATTCACATGATTTGAACTATTAGAAGGGACGGAAGTCCGTTCTATTGCACTTTATATATACTTACGCACTATAAGTTTATTTGCACTTTTCTAGTATTTATGTGGAGCGCGGTTTAAATTTATTTCTAGTTTGTCAGTATTTGCTGAGCTTAAGTGATAGTTAGGTTGACTAACCATGTCTTTTTCCTTAAGTGTTAGTAGGAAAACCTTGAGTATTTGGGGACCAAAGACTCTAAGTGGGGGAGAGTGTAGCCAGGAGCCAAATGTTATACTCCTGGCCATAAAGACGTTCCTGCCTGCAGGTGTGATGAAGCTGATTCCCCCTAGTGCCAAATGTATTAGTTGGTGACTTGAACTGTGATAGGGAAATTCATTATGGGGGTTGTAGTATGCTTTCCGGGATTAACATCGGACTGTGCTGCAGGAGAACTGCATTTCCCATCAGACTGTGCCGCATAGGAAGGTTCCTGGGAGAAACGGTGCCTCATGGGAGAGTCTATTTAAGCGGAGGGTGTGGCCTGGCACGCTCTCTCTGGACGGCGGTGATCGATCAAGCAAGACCCTGTATGTCCTGTTAGCTGAATTGCGGCCTACTGACACAGACCTTGCGGTCTGCAACTGTGCAGTGTTTAAGCGGATGACCCGGGAGACCGGCCCTGTTTCCAGCGGAGCTTATTCCTGAGACCTGCAGGCAGCTAAAGCGATCGATCCAGGAGAACTGCAAAGAGGTAAGCATTGGAAGCCGATTCCGGGAACCTGAGGGCTGAAGTGTCATCATCATCATCTCCAGCCTCATCGTTACCGTTAGTCCAAGCAGCAGGTCCATCTCCTACAGTCATTGTTCCTGTTGGGTGAGCGGGCTAAGGCCCATCAATACAGCACTGAGCATATATAGTTCAATCTCACATACTTATTACTAGCAAAGATTTAAGCACTAATACAGAACAGGAGAGACCGGAGTATAACTACTTAAGCTCTTTTTACTGGATTGCTGTCAGCTGTAGCCTTATTATAAAGTCAGTGATCACTGTGAAGTTATTTATTTTACTGCAGTAAGATTATTTCACATCACTTTCGTGCACTACCTGAAGGACCTGTTGCTGCTGCTACAGTCACTTTCTGTGTACCTATAATCTAAGTTAAAGAGCCGACTGAAGATATACTGAACATTGACCAAGGAACATTAATTCACTACAGTTTCATTTGCCTTTTCCCCCCACTTAGTAGATTCCATTATTTTCTGAAATCTTGGCATTCTGAATTCACCTAAGAACTCTCCTCTATAGAGCAGGTTGAATTTATGTGTATCTGTGCAACATAACTAAGTTATACCAGTTTACCTATAGTCAACTAAGCTGTACTAGTTTACCTACTGTCAATTGAGCAGTATCTGTTTAGCAGTTAATTGATACTAGTGGACCTCCAGATCTTTGACCTATATTTGGGTGTATAAGTTTGGGTGTTTATTCCCTTTGTGTCTGTCTGGGAGTGAATAGTAGAGAGAGGTTTGACGTACAGTAGTCATTCCCCTGCTATCCTGTGCCCACAGAATTCTTAAAACTACAAGTAGGGTACTGTGTACGCATTGAGATTATATTGTCAATTATTTGCAAGTGCTACATAAAATTTGTTGTTTCCGAGTTTTCTTTAATACACCAGATTCTTGCGTAAATACCTATGATTTCTCAACACTGTGTGATTCCTTTTACTGTGTCCTATTTTAAAGCGGTTGTCTACACATTTTGTTTACTTTTACCTACAGGTAAGCCTATAATAAGGCTTACCTGTAGGTAAAATGAATATCTTCTAAGCCTGTACGGTTTTGAAGATATTCCCTCTCTAATCTGCTGCAGCGTTACGGCACATGCGCGGTGTATGTCCCGGCGCATGCGCCGTGTATGTCCCGGCAAAGGCCTGGCAATAGTTCTGGACCTTGCCGGAAAGACGGTTCCCGTGCGCATGCGCAGGAGTGACGTCTTGCGGCTCCGGCCAGTCACAGCGCTGGAGCCGCATACCCGGAAGCAAGATCCGAGGGAAGATGTCCGCTCCCACAGAGGGGACCGAGCAGCCCGGTCGGATCTTCATTTCAAGGTGAGTATTTCATAATGAGCTAGTATGTGGTGCATAGTAGCTCATTATGCTATTGTCTTGCAGGTTTTTATTTATTTATTTTTTTTTTTCCGGGTAGACAACCGCTTTAAGAAGAGGTAACACTATGAGTGAACCCAGTGTGTCAGGGGTGGTGGAGGACCCTCAGAGTTGAAGAAACCAAGGGGGAATTGACTTATCATGCGACCCTCCTCAAGGGGGCAGCACTACACATGCAATATGAGTATGAGTCTTAAATGAAAGGTGGATGATAGACAAAAAAGTTTGCCTTGGACTGCATAAGAAAGGAATATAGGATCACAGACTCCATGTTAGCCGCTAGCATACCTCCATCCCTATAAAATGTTCTTTTTATATGGTTTTATTTCCTCCACTCCCAAGTTACCCCACCATGATTTTTTTCAAGCGATCCTATATGATGGACAACTGCCTTATACCTCAATATGTCATCTCAAAGTTTCTATGATTGTACCCAAGTGAGTATCACAATGGAGAAGAAT
>BLSH010053187.1:2853406-2885266 GCA_018402905.1 Glandirana rugosa | reverse complement strand
CTCCTCTCTCTTTCTCCCCCTCTCTCTCTCTGCGCTGTGCTGGGATCCCCCAACTCTCCTTCCTCAGTGGATGATGTGGAATGATTCAGTGACAGTGACCCCTTCCCCATTCTCCCAAGACAGAGGAAATTCCTAGAGGGGTTGTCACCTTGCCTCAGATGTCCTAGATGTTGCATTGGCTGCATATGTCTGATGAATAAGGAGGGTGCCCTGGAAGTGGTGCTGATCACCTGTGTGCTAGATACGTGCATCTTTCTGCAGCCATTTTTCTTGGGTACATTTTTTTTCCATTATGGGTGGTGAGTGGGGCCTCATGTCTAAGCTTTGCCTAAGGCCTCACAAAGTCTAGAGCCGCCTCTGCTTAAGACAGGAGTTGAGAACCACTGCCTTAGCGCATGTCAGGAACATGCGCAAAATTGCACGCTTCACTGATACACAGAGATATGCACTGCCATTTAGCAGACGTGCATTGCTGCCATTACTTGTTAATGGCACCCCCATGCATCTTAAAACATGCACATTTGTCGAAGCACCACGTAGTTTGGTACTATGCATTTTCAGAAAAGAGTCAAGGACTACATTTCTGTAGGGCAGCCCATTGAAATTAATGAGCTGTCCTACTGTAACGCATGGGAACATGCAAAAAATGCATGGTAATGCAGCTGTGCTTGGTCCACCTGTAGGATTAAAGTAAGCATAAGGAAAGACTATGAATACAGGACATCATGCCCCATCTCCCTAAGCACAGAGCCATCACAGTGTAATAAAGCACAGAGCGCTGCTGCCCTCATCACATCCTTGCAGCTCTATGTATCATCCATGACTGGCCAGGACTTGCTTTCAAAGTGCAACTGGCAGTAACGAAACAGTAAGAGAAAGCAAATTTTCTCAATGGAGTAAAATACATCAATAAAACACTTTAGTACAGTAAGAATTAGAACCTTTTTTAGGTATTTATTGGTGTGTCTCTGACTTCCTGTTCTGGTACTAGGGGTCACCAGGACAGGAAATGAGGGCAAATCTCCCCAACAGAGACATACTCATTACTAAAGGTCTCACAGATTATTTAACCTTTCTTCAGTCTGCCCAAAGCTAAAGTAAAGCTGGAGTTTGCCTTTTGTAAAATAAAATTTCTTGTTCAGATTTATGCCATATTGTTATTTTTTGAGTGACCCTGATTCTGAGCCAACAAATGCCGATCGGGGTGTTCTGGAGTTCTTGAACTATCCTCATGTAGAGTGCCATAAAGAAGCACCTTGATGGTGATTATTTTATTTATGCTGTTTATTTTATTTAGTTTGTGAGTTAAAGGAGATGTGCAGACAAAGCTTGTTTGGCTGTACTTCTCTTGTGGATCACAGGAGTACAGTTCAATTTGCACTCCTGTGATTTGCTTTCAGCAGACAGCGGCCAGTGAGCGCGGGAGGGACAAAGCATTGAGCTGGTAACTAACATTCACCAACTCTCTGCTCAGGGAGCCCTGAGAACTGAGCGATCGGCGGTGTTTGATCCCTCGGTTCTCAGTGTTAGAGCTAGCGGATGCAGCATCCACCTAGATAAGTATGATTCAGAGAAAAACCAAACCCCATATTTCTCTTTTAACAAGTGCTGGTACTTGCAGATCAGCCTTCAATTACTTTGACAGTGTATGGAGTGTGTCGCATACAGAGTATAGTTTAGCATGAACAAAGTAAAGACATAGTGGTTGATTTACTAAAGACAAATAGGCTGTTCACTTTACAATGGAATTTTTAGTTACCTTAGTAAATGTGGTAAAAATGAACTTTATAAAGAATACTAAGTCGTGTGCAAAGAAAAATAACACAGTATTTTTGCTTGTACATGATTGGATGATGGAAGTTGGATGATGGAAGCTAAGGGAAAATTCCCCTGAAAAGTTACCAGAATCTTTGTCTTCGGTAAATTGTTGGAATACATGGATCATGTATTTTGTGCTATTACTACATCAGTCAGTAGATGGCAGTGTTTATAAGTTTGTAACTGCATTTATGGTTAAACTCTATGCCTTTTCTCTGTGATAAAGTTCCTGCTTCCTGTCTGCAGTTAAGCAGCAAAACCCATGTGGACTGTGTACTGTTTGTTCTGTAGGGCTATATACAAAATTTCTAATATAAATTATCCCCAAAGTGTCAAGCTAAATCTCATTTTGAGTGGAGTTTTCTTTAATCACATGCCGACCAGCCGCCGTCATTATACAGCAGCGGGTTGGCACGTTCCCGCGAATCGCTGTACCTGTACGCTATAGCAGGCGTGTGCGCAGCTGCACGCCGGAGAAGCTGATGCACATGGCCGGCGGCTGCAATGCCTGCCAGCCACCTGTGATTGCAGGAACGAGAGACAGAACGGGGAACTGTTAGTGTAAACAAACAGAACCTCATTCTGTCAGGGAAGTAGAGATCTGCTGTTCCCAATAATCGGGAACAGCTTTCTCTCTCTACTCCCAGTCAGTACACTCCCCCCACAGTTAGAAACACAGTGAGGGAACACACTTGCCCCCTAGTGTTAACCCATTCCTTGCCAATGACATTTATACAGTAATCAGTGTATTTTTGTAGCACTGTATATCACTGTATAAATGTCAATGGTCCCAAAAAAGTGTCAAAAGTTTCCGATCTGTCCGCCGCAATGTAGTAGTCCTGCTAAAAATCGCTGACCACCGCCATTACTAGTATAAAAACAAATAATAATAATAAAAATGCCATAAATCTATGCCCTATTTTGTAGACACTATAACTTTTGCACAAACCAATCAATATACGCTTATTGTAATTTTTTTTACCAAAAATATGAAGCTGAATACATTTTAGCCTAAACTGATGAAGATTTTATTTTTTTTATTTTTTTTTTTTAATATTTATTATAGCAAAAAGTAAAAATTATATATTATTTAAATTGTTGCATTTTTTTTATTATAGCACAGAAAATAAAAACTGCAGAGGTGATCAAATACCACCAAAAGAAAGCTCTATTTGTGGGGAAAAAAGGACGTCAATTTTGTAAGGGTACAACGTCGCATGACCGCGCAATTGTCAGTTAAAGTGATGCAGTGCCGTATCGCAAAAATTGGCCTGGTCAGGAAGTGGGTAAATACTTCCGGGGCTGAAGAGGTTAAAGTAGAACCAAAGGCAACTCTTTTTTTTTCTTTCTTCATTTTGGATAGAGTAAGGGAGAGTTGTAGCCCCTGTCTTGTGTTTTTCCCATCTGAGTCCCATTGGGGAGATTTCCCTTTACTTTTTGTCCTTAAAGCAAAGTTACACCCAAAAGTGGAACTTCCGCTTTAAGGGAAGGTGACCCCCTGACATGCCACAATTGGCATGTTTTTTTTTTGGGGGGGGGGGGGTTCCAAGTCCCACTTCCTCTCCTGGCGCCGCGGAGCCGGAAGGAAGTTCACCTTCCTCCTCTTCCCACCCAGCGATCTTCTGGGACAAGCCACAGGTCCCAGAAAATGCACCGGCCATTCACAGTGCGCAGCGAGACTCACGCATGCGCAGTGTGCACCCGGCTTTGCAGCCAAAGCCGGGTGCCCACACTTATGATGTCGGCCCCACCAAGGGAAGGGGGAGAAGAGCGAAGAGCTGCGGCTCCAGAAGGAAGTTCACCTCCCCCCCTCCCTCTCGGTGATCTTCTGGGACACGTCACAGGTCCCAGAAGATATGCTGGCCATTCACAAGGTGCAGTGCGACACGCGCATGCGCAGTGCGCGCCCGGCTTTGAAGCCAAAGCCGGGTGCCCACACTCATAATGCCAGTGCCGCCAAGGGGAGGGGGAGAAGAGCGAAGTGCCAGGCGGCTGCATTGCTGGAGCCTGGGACAGATGAGTGTCTGATTATTAAAAGTCAGCAGCTACACTTTTTGTAGCTGCTGACTTTTAATAGGGTGGAACTCTGCACTAAAGGGGTTGTAAAGGCAGAAGGTTTTTTTATGTTAATGCATTCTATGCATAAAGATAAGATAAAAAGCATTCTGTGTGCAGCAGCCACCCCAGCACCCCCTAATACTTACCTGAGCCCCATCTCTGTCCAGCGAGGTCCACGATTGTCTCGGCCGTACGAGGCTCTCCCTCCTGATTGGCTGAGACACAGCAGCAGCGCCATTGGCTCCCGCTGCTGTCAATCGAAGTAAGTCAGCCTATCAGGAGAGAGAGGGGGAGGGGGAGGGCTGCAGCTCCATGTCTGAATGGGCACAGGGAGGTGTGACTTGGCTTGGGTGCCACCATAGCAAGCTGCTTGCTGTGTAGGCACTGACCAGGAGGGAGGGGCCAAGAGAGCCAAAGAGGGACCTGAGAAGAGGAGGATCCGGGCTGCTCTGTGCAAATCCACTGCAACAGAGGAGGTAAACAGAACATGTTTGTTATTTTTATTGAAAAAAATCAGAGACTTTACAATCACTTTAAGTCACTAGAGGCAGTGAGAAGAAATGCCTCCCAAGTGAGTGAATCCTTGGTTGTCACCAAGGTCACCAGACCTAGTGTCCCCATTGGAAGATTTCCTCTCTATCCCTGTTACAGTGACCACTCAAAATTCAGGATTGTTTTTTCATTTTAGGTGATAACTGTCATCAGGACAAATATAGAGGGTGAATCTCACCAACAGCAACACAGACAGCAATAAAAATCCAACAGGTGTACTAATCCCTCTTCGCTGTATTGAGAACTAAAAAAATGAAACATTTTGCCTTCAGTTCTACTTTAATTTAGTGCTGTATTTTAATCTTTTTTATGTTGTTATAAGATAAACAAGGTTACAAACGCATCCATTCACTCTAGATGCAGACAACCTAGGAATTTAAGTGAGTCTTCATGGTACCTCATGAGCTATAAAATGTACAGCATAGAAATTACTTTGCGCATATCCCTGGGATAAATGAGTTTTATGGAGATTTATAAGCAGCAAGAACAAGCTCAGGAACTGCAGCTCTAAAGAAGAGTTCATACAGTGTATAAAATAATCTACATCAGGAATTAGAGCTCAACATCAGGCACAAAATTGTTCATTTATATACTGTATATTCTTCAGTAGTCATACAGGATATATAAATCCACTTTGTGTGCACCAATTGCCTTTACAGACCCAGATAGTAAAAACCCAGATTGTAAAAGTAGAAGTGAAATCATCACTGTGATGTGCAAAGAGAAGAAGAAGGCTCCACCCATTGCAGGCTGGCTGCAGAAAATTACAAGGGGTGGAGACAAGACCAGTCACCCTGCACAAGGAAAGAGAGCAGCAGTGAGCGGTCTTTATTACAGGAAGCTCCTGCACAGAGGGAAAGTGTCACACTGGATTACTGCACAGATCTGGAAGAAATACACAAAGCACACCAAGATTCAAGGAAGAATGGACATGTCTCTTGTATTTAGACCATATTTGCTGATTGTGGAGTTTAGCCCAACACTTGTATTCTGATTCAAACAGCTATAATTACAGTGAGATTAAAAAATGAAATTATATTTTTCATTTTAAATACCTGAACTGTGTTTTAGAATAATTATTTACAATTTATAAAGCACATGGACTGAACTTTCTATAAGGCTAAACTCCTGGCTATCCTTTTTGTTAATTTGGTCCCCATGCAAGTTTATAAAAAAAAAATTAGATGCAATACACACATGTCAATCTGAAGCTGCCCCCACAGTATTTGTTTTCTACCACAAGATGCCCTTGGTATTCCAGGTTGAATGACGTGTAGCGTCACCAGCGCAGAAGACTAAATTCTGTGAGTGCATTGACGTTATTGGCTTGCCCTAGGGGGTGTCTCCAGAGCCCCCTTCATTGACAGAATATCGTGCAGTGGCACTGTTATCAGCCTGGAGTTAAGCTTTCAGCATTTAGTGGGCTTTGCTTATTTATTGGCAGGTAGGGGTCCCATTTAAGGGTTGCTCTCCCTACCAGTGGAGTGTCTACATGGGTGCCCCTATATAAAGTGAGAGGAGCTGTAGCTGTAGAGAAAGAGAGAGACAGCTGAGACAGAGAACTACTGAAGACGTTGAGTGCTTGTGTTTCCCTTTGCTCTCCCCTTTGGGGGAGAAGTGGACAGCAAAGAACCATGTTTTGTAATTATGGAATGGGCTGGGGATAACTTCTTGAGATCAGGTTCCACAATGATCCTGAATGCCAATTCAACCTAAGATGTTGTACTTATGTGAGCCATAATTTGGAACTACTGACACCATTATCTGGAACTGTTCTGAATTTCTTATAAACACAAGTAAAGAGGTTTATTGCAACCAGTGGAGGAAGGTACTGTGTACAGCCAATACCTGGGAGTGAATAGAGTTTTGTGTTTTACTGGGGAAAGCTTGATTGGCTTTGGAGTGGGTGATGATGGAGGAAAAGGAGTTCTTCGCCTCACTTAGCACTTGTCAGGGGCCTCAGGCACCCTTGTCTCATGGGCTCCAGGTGGTTAGTTGGGTTTCTGGAGCTTCTGTCTGAACCAGGTGTCAAACACTGTCCTATGTGTATGAGTACTCCAGGGTGGAAAGGGGTTAATGATGAAATGACCAGGGGATGGGGAGAAGAGATCTAGGACCAACATCCATGCATGTTACATTATGTGGTTTAGGCTGAACATCCTGTGATGCCCTGCAACCTGTGTTTGTTAAGGCGGAACACAGCTTTTCATGACAGCCACGTGGAAATATACAATTGAAGTGCACAATATATTCATACAACAGGTTATTGTTCTGCAAAGGATAACAAAAGCTCTAATAAAGAATTGTGTAATCTAATAATAAGACCAAACTACAAAACCTAAATATCCAAAAAAAGCCAAATATCTAGTCAACTGGGTGTGCTTTTCTGAGGGTACTAAGTTCAGTGCAGCAATTCCTTCTAAAAGGAACTAGAGTTGAGCGAACACCTGGACGTTCGGGTCTCTGCGGGTCTGAATGAACTTTGGGGAAAAGTCCGGGTTCGGCACCGAACGTTGCCCGAACGTTATCCCGGACCCCGAACCCCATTGAAGTCAATGGGGACCCAAATTTTTAGGCACAAAAATGGCTGTAAAAAAGTCCTGGCAAGTGCTAGAGGGCTGCAAAAGGAAGTAAAATGGGGGTAAGAGTAGGGCAAGTGCCCTACAAAAAAATGGGGATAGGGAAAATAAATTAAAATCAAATGATTTTGGAACAATAATGTGTCACTTACAGCTGCAGCTAGAACCTCTCCCTTTAGAACTAGGAGATGATTTTTGAACAATAATCTGTCCCTCTAAGCAGAAGCCTCTACCTAGTGCAGTCAGATCGCTCAAAGCAGCAGTATGTGAAATCTCAAATTACTCCCACAATCTGATCGTTGTGTACGATCGTAACGATCGTTGTGTTATGAAGGGTTTGATCTGCAATCTGTCACTCAAAGCAGCAGTATGTGAAATCTCAAATTACTCCCACAATCTGATCGTTGTGTACGATCGTAGCGATTGTTGTGTTATGCAGAGTTTGATCTGCAATCTGTCACTCAAAGCAGCAGTATGTGAAATCTCAAATTTCTGCAATCTGTCCCTCAGAGCAACAGTAGTAGTAATCTCAGGATGCAGGATCAGATGTTAAAATGTCTGCAATCTGTCCCTCACAAAACCGCTGGCAGCATCCTCTCCCTACACTAACTCAAGAGCATGTGACATGCAGCACTGTGACTCCAGCCTCATATAGAGGCTGGGTCACATGATGCACTGGCCAATCACAGCCATGCCATTAGTAGGAATGGCTGTGATGGCTTCTAAGGGCAAACCAGTGAAACGCTTGTTGATTGGCTGCCCTGCAGCTATTCAACTTGCGTGATCAACTACCAGAACCCAGAACCCGAACCCGAACGTTTTTTGAAACGTCCGTGTTCGGGTCTGGATCCCGGACACCCGAAAGTTCGCTCAACACTAAAAGGAACCATTGTCACACTCACCTGTACCTCATTTCTAGTCTTTCCCTCAGTACACCATTGGAGGGCACCATTGGCCAAAGCAGCAGCCAATTCGGTGCTGTTGTAAAGAGCTAGCACATGTGTTTCTTGCCATTTTAGCAATGTGTCAATGGTTCCCATGGCTTCTGACTGTCTCTGTGTGCCCATGAGATCCTCAGAATTCCTGCTTCCAAGCATCCTCTCTGTACCTTTGTCACTCTCCTGTGATCCCAGCACTCCAGTGCTTCTAAAGACCCTCCCATGTTCCGGTCTGCCCAGCAGTCCAATGCTCCCAGATACTCTTGAATTCCTGTGATACTCTTGGATTCTTGTGATTGTAGAACCCCATTGCTTCCAGAGACTTAACTTTGTTCCTGTGATCCCACCACTCCAGTGCTCCCACACACTCTCTTGTGTTCCTATGATCCCAGAACCACAGTTTTCGCAGATATTTTCCTGTATTCCTGTGATCCCCCACATTGACTTACCTATGTTCCTGTGTGCCCACCACCACAGAGATTCACCTGCATTCCTGTGAACGCAGCACCTCCATGCTTCCAGAGACTCACCTGCATTCCTATGATCCCAGCACCCCCATGCTTCCAGAGACTCTCACTTGTGTTCTTGTGATTCCAACGCCCCTGTGCTCCTAGTCTCTCTCCTGAGTTCCCATGCTTCCTCCTCTGTAGCTGCTTGTTTGATTGGCTCACAGAGCTGCAACCAGGCAGCTCTTTAGACTCTGCAACCCTTCTTAGGGCTCTCACCTCTGCTAAATGAGAAGGCACTTAGGGGTTGATTTACTAAAGCTTGAGAGTGCAAAAAATGGTGCAGCTGTGCATGCTAGCCAATCAGCTTCTAACCTCAGCTTGTTCAATCAAGCTTTGACAATAAAACCTTGAAGCTGATTGGTTTCTGTGTGGAGCTGCACCAAATTTTGCACTTTCAAGCTTTAGTAAATCAACCCCTTAGAGTCTTGTTCTTCCTGGGTCCTTGGAATATTCTGTCTTGCCTGTATCTGGTGTCACACCATGTCACTCTAGCCTTTCAGGACAATGACACCACCTGCATGGAGTTTGCATGTTCTCCTTGTGCTTGTGTGGGTTTCCTCCTTGTTCTCTGGTTTCCTCCCACACTTCATAATCAGGCTGGTAGGTTAATTGGCTTCTGTCTAAATTGGCTATAGTATGTATGCATGTGAGTTAGGGACCTTAGATTGTAAACTCCTCGAGGGCAGGGACTGATGTGAATTTACAATATATACAGTATGTAAAGTGCTGCGTACATTGACAACAATTGTGTCTCCTCTGTAGGGATGGGCCAAACACCCCCCAGTTCAGTTTGCACCAGAACATTGAACAGGCAAAAAATGTGTGCGAACATTCGAACACTGTTAAAGTCTATGGGATCCGAACATGAAAAATCAAAAGTGCTCATTTTAAAGGTTTATATGCAAGTTATTGTCCTAAAAAGTGTATGGGGACCCGGGTCCTGCCCTAGGGGACATGTATCAATGCAAAAAAAAGTTTTTAAATCAATAGTTTTTTCAGCAGCAGTGATTTTAATAATGCTTAGTCTGCCTGTAAAAGGGCGCATCTCTGTGATGTTTAGAACAGTGCCAGAGCAAAATGACATTTGTTAAGGAAAAATTGTCATTTATTATTGCGGCTGTAATGTATTGCCAGCTCCCGGCATTATACAAAAAAATCACTGAAAATATTTGCATATGGTCCCTCCCCAGTCCAAACCAGGCCCTTCGGGTCTGGTATGGATTTTAAGGGGAACTCCATGCCAAATTTTTTGAAAAAATTGACATGGGTTCCCCCCTAAAAACCAAAACAGACCCTTATCCGAGCATGCGACCTGGCCAGCAAGGATGGGGGGGGCCGAGCGAGCGCCCCCTCCCTTCCTGAACCATACCAGGCTACATGCCCTCAACATGGGGAGTATGGGTGCTTTGGGGGAGGGGGGCTCTGCCCCCCCAAGCACCTTGTCCCCATGTTGATGGGGACAAGAGCCTCTTCCCCACAACCCAGGGCTGTGGTTGAGGGGGTCTGCGGGCGGGGGCTTATCGGAATCTGGAAGCCCTCTTTAATAAGGGGGCCCCCCAGATCCCGACTCCCCCCTATGTGAATTAGTATCGGGTACATCATACCCCTACTAATTCACCAATTCACCAAAAAGTGTAAAGAAAGGAAAAAACACAGGAGACAATTAGGGAAAAGTCCTTTATTAAAAAAGAAAAAAAAAAAGTGTCCCCCGTTGTAATCCATGATCAATCACAGCGCGCGATGGACCCGAAAATAAAAAAAAAATAACAGCCGCAACAGCTCCTTCTCCATGGGAGGGTTCCCGCCAACTGCGCTCGCTTTGTTTTGACAGTTTATTTATATGGTGGGGCCACTCAGTGACGTACGCACGTGACCCACCCCCTCTGACATCACATGACGTCAGAAGGGGCGGGGTCGCTTGCTTACGTCGCTAGGTGGCCCCGCCCTGCCATATAACTAAACTGTTAGAGTAAAAAACGTGCAGACGGCGGGAGCCCTTATAACGGGGAGGAACTGTGCGTGGTCTGCGCGCAATACATTATTGGACGCTCCGGGGAGTTCGACTCGAACTGCGGGCCCATCCCTACTCCTCTGAGGTTTGTGCATTCAAGTACCCCAGTTACATTCCCCAAATTTCTAGTTAGTCTGATCCTAACAGCTAGAACTCCCATCTGTGACAACCATGAGTGGAAAAAGTGTCAAGCATCAGAACAGGAGCACTGCTAACTAGATTCAGCCCTAAAGTGGAAGTAAACACATTTAATTATATCCTTATAAGTGAAGCACTCTCTAGTGTGCAACTAATGTAGGTAAATGTATTATGTTGACTCATGGTAGTCTGTAATTGGATTGGGTTACTCCAGGTCAGGTGGGAACAGAGTAGGGTTGCCACATCATCCCTTTAATCCAGGACACATATTAATTGCACAGGTTCTGTGGCTGATTAAGGTGTTAATTAAACTCACTTGGTGCTTTATCTGCATTAAATTAGCCTCAGAACCTGCGTAAAACATATGTGTCCTCGATTAAAGGGATGATGTGGCAACCCTAGGCAGGAGGGTTACACAGGACAGGTCTGTGGTACCTCCCCCTGGTTCTAGAAGCTTGGAGAAGCTTATAGAAGTTAGTGGGTGGAGGCCAGGAAATCCTGATCTGCATACTTGAGGGAATTTGGCCAATCCCCCGGTAGAAGGCCCTGACAAGGTGGTTGGATCAGACCTTAAATATTGTGGAGCCTGGCCAGCAGTGGAGTCGGGTGGAAGATGGAGTGCTGAGGTTGCTGTTGTGGGGCCTGGAAAGGGATCCCAGGTTGGGGGCTCTGCCTCCAGGCTGGGGCTGAGGAAAGCGTATAGAAAGCCTAAGAAAGAAGAGGAAGCCTAAGAGAGGGATCTCCGTTACATTGTGCAGAAGACATCCTAGCTGACATGGGAGGATCTGGACAGAAGGGAAGCCTGAACAGAAGTCTTGCACAGTGCAGCAGGAATCAAGGGAGAGTGTGAGTATCTCAGCACACCCAGGGGGATACAAGGGGGAAAACTGACAGACGTATCATACATTCACAGGTACAGAGTTGAGCTAATTACTAATTCCTTGTCCTGGAGCATTCTTCAATGCAACCAGGTGGGCTGGTTGTCAAGGCAGCAAGGTAGGGTGGTAGGTTCTGCAAGTATCGAACCTGTGTGAGGTTCTACTGAGGAGGCTCTACTGAGGAGACACTATATTCCTGCATACAGTTTGGGACTATTTCACTAAAGGGGACTGAGAGCTCCTGGTTCATAAAGAACTTTGCCACTCATCCATAGAGACTGCGATGTTTGTGTACAAAGAGAAGGAAGTTTGTCCTCATCTGAGGTTTTTGAAGTCAAGTTGGGCATTCCATAATCCATATACCCTATCCAAGTTGTTTCCCCCAATAAAACAACAAAAACAAGCCCATGGACTGATTTCTTGTGTCTGGATGCAAGATGGAAATGCGTGTTGCCTGGCTGTGCAGAAATAGGGGGACTCAAGATTTAGCAGCTCTTGTGAAGGTATCACTACATAAGCTTTAACAGGTTAAAAGATAAGCTCACCCTTCCTCTTATGGACGCATCCGAAAAAAAGACCTCCTATTTTATCCCCGACCCTCTCTCACTGATATGCCCTCTGGGATTCACTACGCAACCACACTGAGTTAGTATCTACACTGACCCCCCTGGCGCACATATTCCATAACCCAGATTTCCCTCCCGGTCTAGATATTAAGGCATTCCAATGGTGGTTGGACAAGGGGCTGTACCGTATAGGACATTATTTCACCCCCTCAGGCCCCATCTCTATGGGCTACTGCGTAAGTAAACTGGATATCCCAGCCTCTGAAAAATTTAGATTCCGTCAAATTTATCATTTCCTGCAACATATCTGGAAAGAGAAGCCTCTTCCCCCTAGAATTTCAGCCCACGAAACATGGTGTGGCGAAGCCATGGAGCAGAGGGGAGGCATCTCAGTGGTCTATGCAGCCCTCACTCAGACAACGGAAAAGGCCCCATACATGAAACAGTGGGAGGAGGATCTCCAGATCTCATGGGACCTAGAATTATGGCACCGGGCTCTCGCCGACTCCTCCCGAGGCATCTTAAACACTGTACTTATGGAGGCAAGCATCAAGGTTATCACTAGGTGGTACCTCACTCCATCCAAACTAGCCCGCATATATCCCTCGGCCAACCCACAGTGCTTTAGGGGCTGCGCCCTTCTTGGCTCAATGCCGCATATTTGGTGGGAATGCCCAAGGATTAGACCCTTTTGGAGGAGAATCTTTAACCTCATTGAGAAATTGACCAAGACCCAGGTTCCTAGGTCCCCTGAGATCGCCCTCCTTAACGCCCACATCCCGAACCTGTCCAAGCCCAACAGGAAATTGGTTCATTTCATCTTAACCGGAGCTAAACTCTCCATCGCTAAATCCTGGAAAAAACCAAAGGTGTCCTTTGCGGCAACAGTACAGAAAATCTCTTGGATTATGTCCCAGGAAAAGTTGGCCAGTATCCTCTCGGACACCATCAAAAGGTTCGAGGGGATTGGGAACCCTGGGCCGAATACATAGGAGTCTCATTCGTTCCAGGACCCAGCCTACAACCAGATAGGACTATTCGTAACTGACTCAAGGTGCTTCTTCCATTCTTCCACTCTTCCACCTTCTTCTCCCTCCTCATCTCTTCCCCCTCATCTCTTTCTCAGTACTTTAGACTTTTCCTGGTTTGTGATTCTGTTGGTTTCTAATTATCTTGTTACCCTTATGAGTTTGACGCCCCTGACCAGGGGACACTACTTTTCCCTACCTTTCCAAGGGGCCTCCATTTGTATCAGGAGGCATGCTATTAACCCAAAGGACCTTAATTAGGTATAACCCCCTCTCCACGCACAGTGTGATCCAGTTATGGGGTGCCTGGAGGTTAGGGGTAAACCAGCATGTCACCATTGTTCCTTAGGCCATATGCCGCTGAGCGTCCCTTGGCCATAGAATATTGAGATATTTCTGGAATAAGTGTAGGGTTAGCCAAGTTAGGTAGGTAATGAAAACGGTATAATACTTCTCTGATTGTTATTCTGACACTCACACTATTGTACTGTAACCTACTTGCTTTGTACTATCTTAAAATAAAAATCTTTGAAAGAAAAAAAAAAAAAAAAAAGATAAGCTCACCTTTGAAAAAGAAATAATAAATGCACATCTTTTTGCAGGTCAAAAAATGTGCATTAAATGTTTTTTTATTAGGAGCCTGTAAAGCATTTTACCCACAATCAGCAGATCATAGGTGCAATCTCAGGCTCCTGCAGACTGTCAGTGTAGCTATCTGCCCATACCTCATACGGGCTGACAATTACTGAATGACAGGAAGCATCAACGAACTACCTAGAGTGCTCATCAGTGCCTTGGTGGTTCATTAAAAAACTACAAGCTGTCAGCCACAAAAAAAAATGGAATTTGGAGATTTGGAGGAGGCTGAAAGCAAAAGAAGGTACTTTTTATAGTTAAGAATACAGAGTTTAGTGTCACCCATCATTTGTATATAAACATCCCTTAACACATTGCTCCTTGTGAGGAATACATGTATAAATGTCAGCCCTTTGAGAACCACTAACTGATGGTTGGTGCAGCTGGTAGCTCTCAATCCTGGATGTCATTAACAGCTCGGGTTACCATTAAGCGGAGTTCCACCCAAAACTGGAACTTTCGCTTTAAAGGAAGGTGACCCCCTGACATGCCACAATTGGCATGTCATTTTTTTTTTTGGGGGGGGGGGGGACCGGGGACCCTGTTTTCACAGAATTCCAGGTCCACTTCCTCTCCTCTCCTAGAGCCGCGGCTCCAGAAGGAAGTTACCTTGCAGCTGCACACTGATATCATGAGGCTACAATGTTTATCTGCAGTGTCATATGTTTAATTATATAATTACCAGATTACAATGTTAGAATAACAATCATAAAGGTGAATTAAAACGTTTTCCTTTCACTGGTTTATGGATTGGTCAACCAAAAATAAAATATGAAGGGTATATATTGTGACAGTGAATCAAATTAAAACATTACATCTCGTGAGTGCTCGATTTGGTCAGAGATATTGGTGAGTTAACCAACATGCTGATGCCGCTAAATCTGGTCCATGACCTCTTGACATGAAAAGGTTAACATGGCTGAGGAATGTTTATATACAGATTGTGCTACTATCAGTGCCAGATTACCAAATAGGCAGTAGACCAGGCAGTTTAACCACTTCAATACTGGGCACTTTCACCTCCTTCCTGCCCAGGCCGATTTTCAGCTTTTAGCACTGTCAAAAAGTCTTTAAATGACAATTGCACGGTCATGCAACACTGTACCCAAATGAAATTTTTATATTTTTTTCACACAAATAAAGCTTTATTTTGGTGGTATTTAATCACCACTGGGTTTAATTTTTTTTGCTAAATAAACAAAAAAAGAATGAAAAGTTTTTCTTAGATTGTTTTATAAAATTTAGCAAATAATTATCTTTCTTTATATATTTAGGCCAAAATGTATTCTGCTACATTTCTTTGGTGAAAATATATCAAATCAGTGTATATTATTTAGTCTGTGTGAAAATTATAGAGTCCACAACCTAAGGTATATACATCAGAAAATCGATCAATGCTAATGTACTGACAGCCTATCTCTTGAGGCCTGAAAATGCCAGGACAGTCCAAGGTATTTAGTAAGAGACATGGCGAGCTGTTTGAAGTTGTAATTTTTGTCCCATTTTTGTGGAAAGTGAAGAAATTAAAGAAAATATTTATTTTTCACATTTTTTTTTTTTTTTTTTTACATACTGTCACCTTTGCAGTACAATATCATCATATAACTGGTATGGCGGTGATTGTAACAATTTTTTAATTTTTTTACTTTTTTATTACATTTTTTTTCCACAATTTTTTTTCTTTTTTTGCATACTATGACCAGAGCAACACAGTGTTACAGTAACACTATGCTACTCTGAGGAGGTGATCAGGATTTTTTTTTCACAGTCTGATTGCTTATAACAGTGAATATCACTGTTATAAACAGCCATTTTTACTGAATGGAATCAATTCATTCAGTGTTTACTATTGTGATTAGCTGTGATTGGCCACAGCTAATCACATGATACAGATAGCCCGTGATTGTCCCTGCCCTGTACCATGTGATCACTGTGACCACAGAAATCAACACAATAGTACACAATGAATGGCATGAATGGAAGCCATCCATTGTATAAAGTTGTCATGTGATCTGCTGTGATTGGTCGCAGTGATCACATAGTACCGGAAGTGGACTGGTAGGTTGACCTGTCATCTGCTGTGTCTGGTTTACACAGATCAGGCCACAACATGGTTCACCCAGATCTAGAGTGGTGTAGCCAAGCCATCATTGTACTATAGGCCAGGTGGGAACTGGTTAAGGGCCCTGCGACAACGGATCAAAATGATAATGATTTGATCTCAAAAGAAAATTATAATGAAGTTTTCCCAAATTGTCTACAAAGGATATAAACAATGAGTGAGTCATCTCAAAGAAACAAAAACTTTACTTTAACCACTTCAGCCCCGGAAGGATTTTCCACCTTAGGACCAGAGCACTTTTTGTGATTCGGCACTGTGTCCCTTTAACTGACAATTGCGCAGTCATGCGACGTTGTACCCAAACGTGCCTCCTCGCAGATGTGGATCCCAAAACTGCTTCCTGCAATCTTTGTCCCCTGGAGACCACCTGTCTCCCCAGTGTGTGTCTCCCAGAAGTCTGGCCCTGACTGCTCTTAACAGGCCTGGACAATCAGAGTCCTGGTAGGTTCCAAAACCTGGACCCAGGACTGGGGATTTCATCCCACCCGGATTTCTAAGAAATCCCTGGGCTCCAGGTCCCAAAACTGACTTTAAAACGAAATGAGGAAACTGAAAAGCCAGTTTCCTCTCAACTGCAAAAATCCCCTGGAGCCCCTCAACCTGCCAGGTTGAGAATTCTGCATCATCTTCACTCACTAGACCCTGGCAGGGCAACGCTCTGCCACAGTGGTGTTACATTTTTTCCCCTAAAATAACAAACATGTTATACTTACCTGCTCTGTGCAATGGGATTGCACAGAGCATCCCTGAACATCCTCTTCTTGCATGGACACATAGGATAACATTGAGCTGCTTCAACAGGCAAAACACAAAACTCCAGTAGTAGCAGTGATTTTTAAGCCAGTGTGCATGGAAACTAAAGCTTTGGCTGTACATACACTTCAATAATAGCAATGTAAGAAATTCACACATGATGATCTTTGCACTTTTGATCCTGTGATCTTGCTACTTTCTATTTCTTTTTTTTATTCTTACAAGGGGAACATCACAACTTCCAGGTATATATATGAAGCCAGATTTATTGTATGATCTTTGTAGTGTACCTACAGTATAGTGCTCTGAGCACTCCCTGACAAGTTAGATCACACTGAGCTAAAAAGTTCCCTACAGATCAAAAGTTCTGAAAGTGTAATTATTACTAGCTTTGGATAGAGAGGGGAAAAGTTTAGAGATATATAATTTCCAGAAATTTTGAAGCTATGAGAAATAAAAATGTTTTCCTGTTTTTTTCTGGAAATAAATGGAAATGATCGGGAAAATTGAAAAAAAATTCAGTGTGGGGTAGTTTTACAAATTAAAAGTAATTTTGTTACACTGGGTAGGTGAAATGTAGTGTATATAAAAGTATTAGGCTTGAAATAAAAGTACAGCTTATCAGTAAATAAACTAAACTTGCTTTTTCACATTACTTTTTATTACAAATGGAAAAAACATGAACTGTATATGTTAAGAACATACCAGCTAAACTCGAGAACAGGTAACAATCCCCCTTTCCCTTTTAACAATTTAAAAACTTCCTGCCAATATGCATTTACAGTTATTGGCAATGCTGATCCAGAAGCATATCATGCTCTATGAATTAGCTTTACAAATGGTCTCCTGATTTTTAGGTGTCATTTTTTTCTCTAAAGGAAGGGATGGTGTATTTGGTTTGTGAGGCAGTGGGTTGTAACACTTCCTGACTTGAAGATGCTTCTGGTGAAGAAACACTTTGTGATGATGCAGAAGCAGCTGAAAGAGTGTTTCTGGAATAAGAACTCGAGAGGTAAAAGCTACTTGCACTTGCATTCTGGTCCTCATCATTTCATTCCATAAAGTATATTGAAAGTCTTCAGGGTACCTCTGGCATGCCAGGATGTGTTTTGTCATCCTTGTAGCATTTGGAAAATACCGTAATAATTCTCCTCACAATATTTGCAAATTGCAGCTTTGCTCTCAGCAAAAATTGTACTGTGGAAATGTTTCCAAACTCTAGATGTTGGTTTCACCATTTAACATTAATAGGAATCATGTAAAGATTATAAAGAAACAAATTTGTCAGACAAATTTATCCTCTTACCTGTCAATTAAAGTTATACTAAAGCTTTGTTTTTTTTTGTTTAAATAACAAGCATGTTATACTTACCTGCTCTGTGCAGAGGTCTTGCACAGAGCAGCTCCTATCCTCTTCTTTTTGGGTCCCCTGCTGGCACTCCTGGCTCCTCCCCCTAGAGCACGGCTCCCAGAGAAGGCAGCTTGTGAGCCTGACTGGAGCCCAGGCTGAGACTGCCATTCATTTCCCTTCATGCACATGGGTCTGCTTCATGATGTGCGTGTGGCTTATGGATCTTTTCCTTTGTCCTCGCTCCTAAGCAGGGGCGGCCCGTCCATTAGGGCGCACAGGCACCGCCCCCTCTCTCCTCGCCACCTCCTCTATGCCATGGATAAATTCATGCATGAATCTATCCATGGCCGCTCGTGACCACCCCCCTATTCATGTGGCTGGCCCTTTTGTTTCTATAAAGCATCTCATTAGAGCCATCGGCTCTAATAGGCTTCAATACAGTGTGGATTGTGGCGCAAAGCGTGCCTTTCTAACACTGAGCCGCTCTCTACCAATCAGGAAGCGCCGGTATGTTAACGGTTTCCCGATTGGCGGAGAAGACAGGCGATCCTATCAGATGCCTTTCTCAGAGGAGGAGGAGAGGGATGCCGCCGGAGCACACACAGCACGCTCACCGGACTCTGCTCGCTACCAGCACGCTCCCCGCTTGCCGGACTCTGCTCGCTGCCTGCTGTCCACTCCTAGATAGGGTAAGTGCAGGACTTTGATGTCCGGACTGCCCTGGGGGGGGAGTACTGTCAGTGCCACGGTGGGTAGATGGATGCTGATACCCCTCTGGTGATGCTGCATTGCTGCATATACTCCTCTGGTGATATGCTATATACTCCTCTGAGTGATACTGTATATACCCCTGTGGTGATATGCTATATACTCTTCTGGTGATATGCTATATACTACTCTGGTCATATGCTATATACTCCTCTGGTGATATGCTATATACTCCTTTGGTGATATGCTATATACCCCTGTGGTGATATGATATACACTCCTCTTGTGATATAGTATATACGCCTCTGGTCATATGCTATACACCCATCTGATGATACTGTATATACCTCTCTGGTGATATGCTATATACTCCTTTGGTGATATCCTATATACCCCTCTGGTGATACTGTATATACCCTTCTGGTGATATGCTATATACTCATCTGGTGATGCCGTATATATTCCTCTGGTGATACTGTATATTCTCTTCTGGTGATGCTGTATATACTCCTCTGGTGATGCTGCATATATTCCTCTGGGTGATACTGTATATACCCCTGTGGTGATATGCTATATACTCTTCTGGTGATATGCTATATACTACTCTGGTCATATGCTATATACTCCTCTGGTGATATGCTATATACTCCTTTATTGATATGCTATATACCCCTGTGGTGATATGCTATATACTCCTCTGGTGATATGGTATATACTCCACTAGTGATATGCTATATACCGCTCTGGTGATACTGTATATACCCCTCTGGTGATATGCTCTATACTACTTTGGTGATATCCTATATACCCCTCTGGTGATACTGTATATACTCCTCTGGTGATGCTGTATATACTCCTCTGGTAATGCTGCATATACTCCTCTGGTGACACTGTATATACTCATCTGGTGATACTGTATATACTCCTATCTGGTGATGCTGTATATACCCCTATTTGGTGATGCTGTATATACTCCTATCTGGCGATGCTGTATACCCTATCTAATAATGCTGGGCTGTATATTCCTGACACAATGGGTGGAATCTATAAGGGTGGGGCTTATGAGAAGTGAGAGGGATCAAAAAGGAAGAGCGGGGTCTAGCGCCCCCATCCTAAAATTTCAACAGCCGCCACTGCTCCTGAGCCGCTCCTCTATGCATCTATAAGACACATAGAGCCGCGGTTCACCCCCACCCCACTCTCTCCTCGTTGCTTCACTGGCTGTGATTGACAACAGTGGGAGCCGACGGGCTCATCAGGAGAGAGAGTCTCGGGACAGCCGAGTCTATCGTGAACATTGCTGGATCGGAGGGAGCTCAGGTAAGGATGGAGGGGGGGGCGCTGAACACAGAAGGTTTTTACCTTCAGCCTTTAGAACTACTTTAAGACCCAAGAGGACAGGAACTATCATTTACTGTATCCCAACAATCACCCAACTGTAGGAGGTACAAGATGGAGCCCACAAGCAAATTATACTGGAGTCTTTCTTCCGCAGTGCCCCCTAGTGGTAGAAATGCAGATTTCTTTTGTTTGAGGATTTGCTTGTCTTTAGCTGAGAGAACTTGCAATAGTTTACAAGAGAAGTATGGATTTCCAGGTTTTTCACCCATTATATTCACCTAGATGGCTTCTGTACATTAAGAACCGAGCCATCAAACACCGCCGATGGCTCGGTTCTCTCTGATCCTCGAGCGGAGAGCTGCTGGCTGTCAATCAGCAGCTCTCCTCTCATCTCCCTCTATGCTCACTGGAGTGCTGAGCTGTGGAGGGGCAGGGATTGGCCGTCTCGGGCTCTCGGGCACTCCTGAAGTCCTGATGATGCGGTGCCTGTCCCGACTCCTGTGACATTAGCAGACCGCGGACTTTAGTGCACTCCTGTGACCCATAGGAGAAGTATGGCCAAATGAGCTCAGGCCGTACTTCTCCTTTAAGACTTTACATAGTTTACAAGTCTCAAAAATCTTTCATTCAGGTATTCATGATATAGTTAGGATACTATGTCATAGATATATTACTTATCATTGTAAAATAACATTTTCCACACTTCTTTTTTTCCAATTTTTCCAGAAAAAAATGAAGTTAAAAAAAAAATGGGGGAAAAAAAATATTTTTTTTCCAGGCCTTCCAAACCCATGTCACACCCTCTGTAGAGTTTTTATTCTAGCGATGTCACCAGTGGATAACAAAGTAAGAAACTTACACATGATTATTTTTTGCTCTTCTGGTTCTATGATATCACTACTTTTTATTCCAGTGCTATTTGTACACACACACTGCAGGTGAACATGACGAAGGATTTGTTGTATGACCTGTGTATTAACTGAGCAATTGTGCATAGTAACTTGCAATGGGCTCAGGTGGGTTCAGACATGAGTCACAGTGATCACATAATCGAAAGCCGGTCCTTCAGGTTACATATATTTAACACCTTTACACAGCACTGTTGTTCTGGGAGAAAGCCATATGATGTCCTTCCATGATCAGGACACGCTCCAGCGTGATCTGTCACCTGCCGTGTCCACCGGACACACCCGATGACATATTACTGTACCGGCCCTCTGCCAGTACCTGTGGCCAATCACAGGCTTTGTTGCATGCCTTTCATTGTTTACTATTGTGATAAGCTCTGTGATTGGTGGTCACAGTCATCACATGTAAAAAAAATTGTAACTGTAATTGTAAAGTGTCTCTGATAACCACTACACCAGTTATATGATGACAATATACTGCACTGGTGACAGCATGTAAATATTTTTTAAAAATCTTTTTTTTTTAATCTCTTCATTTTCCAAAAAATTGTGTCAAAAAATTACAACTTTACAAATTTTCCCCATGCCTCTTACTAAATATCTTGGACTGCCTACTTTCCAAAAAGGGGTCATTTGGGGAATATTTGAGCTGTTCTGGCATCTTCATGCCTCAAGAAAAGGCTGTCAGTACATCAGGACTGATCAAACTTCAGATATACAATATAGACCATAGTTTGTGGACTCTAACTTTCCTACACACTAAATAATATACACAGATTTTGGTTATTTTTACCAAAGAAATGTAGAAGAATACATTTTGGCCTAAATTTATAAACAAAGATTATTTATTTGCAACATTTTATAACAGAAAGAAAAACATGTTTTTTTTTTCAAAATGTTCTGTCTTTTTTTGTTTATTAAATTAAATATGATTAAATATAAATTATAAAATGTCATATGGGTTGCATGACCGCGCAATTGTCATTCAAAGTGTGACAGCACTGAAAGCTGAAATTTGGCCTGGGCAGGAATGGGGTAAAGGTGCCTGGTACTGAAGTGGTTAAAGAATAAGTTCACCTTTGGAACATGTTACAGTGGGGAAAATAATTATTTGATCCCCTGCAGATTTTGTAAGTTTGCCCACTTACAAAGAAATGAGGGGTCTATCATTTTTATCATAGGTGTATTTTAAAAGATAAAGACAGAATATCAACCAACAATCCAGATAAAACACATAATACAAATGTTATAACCTGAGTTGCAGTTCAGTCAGTAAAATAAATATTTGATCCCCAAGAAAAACACGACTTAGTACTTGGTGGAGAAACCCTTGTTGGCAAGCACAGAGGTTAGAAGTTTATAGTAGTTGGTGACCAGGTTTGCACACATCTCAGGAGGGATTTTGGTCCACTCTTCTTTAGAGATCTTCTCTAAATCCTTAAGATTTCTTGACTGCCACTTGGCAACTCGTAGTTTGAGCTCCCTCCATGAATTTTCTATAGGATTAAGGTCTGGAGACTGGCCAGGCCACTCCATGACCTTAACGTGCTTCTACTTGAGCCACTCCTTTGTTGACTTGGAGGTATGTTTTGGATCATTGTCATGCTGGAAGACACATCCACCACTTATCTTCAGTGTTCTGGCTGAGGGAAGAAGGTCCTCATCCAAGATTGTACAACACGTGGCCCCGTCCATTGGCCCTCAATGCAGCAAAGTCGGCCTGTACCTTTATCAGAGAAACAGCCGCACATCATAATGTTTCCACCTCTGAGCTTGACTGTAGGGATGGTGTTCTTCGGGTCATAGTCAGCATTTTTCTTCCTCCAAACACGGCAAGTCGAGTTAATGCCAAAAACTCAATTTTGGTCTCATCTGACCACAGCACTTTCTCCCAATCCTTCCCTGAATCATTTAGATGTTCATTGGCAAATTTCAGATGGGCCTGTACATGTGTTTTCTTGAGGAGGGGGACCTTATGGGCGTTGCAGAATTTCAATCCATTGCGGTATATTGTGTTACCAATGGTTTGTTTGGTCTGCAGTCCCAACTGCCTTGAAGCATGTAATTCTTGTGATTATTCCGTGTAGTTCTGGGCTGATTTCTCACTTTTTTCACAATCATCCTTACCCCTGAGGCGAAATCTTGCATAGAGTTCTGGACCGAGGGCGATTGATAGTTATTTTGTATTTCTTCCATTTGTGAATAATCGCTTCAACAGTTCTCTCCTTATCCCCAAGCTTTCTGCTGATGGTCTTGTAGCCCATTCCAGCCTTGTGCAGGTCTACAATCTTGTCCCTGACATCCTTTGAGAGCTCTTTGGTCTTGAATGTGAGGTTTGAATGTGTAGCCAATGCCCCCCTTAGGGGTGGCTGGTAGTTGTGGTTCATCCGTCTCTCTGCCCTCAATCACACACTTTTCCGCTCATCCGTAGTCACTGAACAGGCCAGTACTTTGTTTTTTTTGTTTTATTGAGGGGTTAAACTGGGATAGGGTAGTGACGACTGTGGGATGCACAGTAGATTAGGATTTAGAACCATTCTATATACACCTTTGTATATATACTCCTTCTTCCTCCAGCACTGATGCTTGCTGAATGTTACTCTCCTTCTTCCTCCAGCACTAATCCTTGCTGACCATTACACTCCTTCACTTCTCTCCTACACAACACTTGCTTCCTTCCTGCTGGGCCTGAAGGGAAATGTATCAAGCTTCCATGACACTTCCTCTTCCACCACAGCTAGCACATGGTGACGCTTGCTCCACTGTTAGCAGGACCTCCTGACCACCCATTGTGGCAAGGGCCACGGGCTCCCAGTTGTGAAGCCACAGGCCCTCATTTGTGTAGCTAAGTACGTTGGTGGTAGCTGGGCACTGGATGAACTACTACTCCCGCCCATCCATCTTCCAGGCCTACCTTACTGTCCAGTGACACCCCTTCCCCTGACTGGCTCCTCCGACCTCTACAGGCTGTCCACTGTCTTCTCCCAGCTTGCTCCAGCATTCTCATCCAGCTCCCAGGGGCTGCCACTCACTGACACCGGTGGATCCTTTAAAGAGTCCTCTATGTAGCCTCTCTGCTGTTCTCCTGCTCCATTGTGCCGCTCCAGGAACCAACTCCTCTTCCTGGCTGCACCCGTGCCACCAGGCCTCAAGGTCACCCCCCCCTCCTTAGACTGGGGGCTCCCTTCCCGGGTGAGGCCTCCACTGCACCTCTGCTACATCTCTCTCTTCCACCCGACACTCTCCTCCCCCCATCTGGGCAGATCACAGTATTGAAAAAGGTCTGCCCCCTGCCAATCCAGGATGGGACTGGTCAGGGCTCCTTAACTTACTTCAGAAAGTGACACCTCTTCATCCATCCCTTTTCCAGAGCCTTCTAGAAGCAAAGGGGAGGAGTATCCAAGGGGTGTTCCTTCCGGCAATCTCCAGCCCTCCCTGGGCCACTCCCCTGTCCAGATCAAAACATCCAGGCCTGTACTTATTGTCAGGCCTGACTAAATTTGCCTCTCCTGCAAAAATCCACTACAAAAAGCACCTATAACTATGGGGGCGCTACACTCACCTCCCCCCCCCAAACTTCAGCTGGTCCCCAGTTGAAAATTTACAAGAATAGCTCCTGGGCCAAGGAGCAAGGGCATCCCAAAGTTATAAGTGGGAAGAGGAAAAAGGGAACAAAACTTGGACGGGGAAAATATGAATAAATAAGTACAAAAATAAATATACTTTCTCTGCACATTGTTTACATTTGCATTTAATACACAATCACTGAGCCAGAGAACTTCTCCCAGGAGAAAAGTACTCACACAGTAGTAGAAAGAAGTTTTGCCTCTCGCCAGAAGGGAATGGACAGCCGTCCCATTCCATGGATCCTAAGAACCATTAATCTACAACTAACTTAACAGCACACAGGTCAACTGGAAGGGGGTTATTGACCTCCCAGCTAAGCAGCATTTAAACCAAACATAACATATCCCATTGGTCTTCTTTTGTCCCTGTCTGATCTGTTGAGATCCTAGAGTCCTAGATGGGAGGGGTCCCTCTCCGGACAAATAGGCTCTGAAGAATTGTTTTGAAAACCCAGAACATACCTCACCCCAGCGTTCTTTCAATGAGATCTGCCATTGGAAGCAGGGTGGCAGGCTGGTATGTTCTTAGCAAGGTTAGGGGAGAAAAAAAAAAACACAACCCCTGCAGTCTTCCATCAGTCTCTGATGTTTCTTTTGGCTCCTACAAAGAAAGCTGTGGTCCTCCAATAGTCTTTTTCAAATGTAGAAGCGTGGGTCAGGCAGCCTCATCCTGCTTTCCCCTTCTCCCCTAACAGAAATGGAGTAGCTCCTTGCAGGCTGGTTTGGCTTCATCACAAGGGCCTTGTCTCCATAAATAGCACACCCCAGTCTCCATTCCTGCTTCAACTCTACGAAGCAATTCCAGACCTCACAGTCCTGTTGTCTCAGGGGTTTGGGGACATGCAAATATTCCCATATTATTTCGTCTTCCCACTCTCCTCTAGAGCTCTTCATGACATCCATGATATGGGGAGGGACATATGGAAAGTCTAGGCCCCACTCCAAGGCAACTTTGCATTGTACCTCCCGTAGGAACCGGGAGAGCCTGGGTAACTCCATCACCTTCCCTCTCCCCAGCCGGATCAGGGTGTCAGGGGATCTGATCACATGTTGCCGTGAGGTACCTGCCCTGGTCTGGGTAGTGGAGGGCCTATTTAGGAACAGCTGACTGTGGATGATAGGGTTTCTTGCAGCTCCATTTGCGTCTGGTTCAGACTCTGGTCCTCTCTCGTCCTCTGGTGGAGTATCCATCCCATGGGACTCTCCTGTCTCCCACTCTTCCTCATATGGGCTCTCCTCAGGGGACGACCATTCTACAAGTCTCTCCAGGGACCCAAACTTGGCTTGCAGTCTGGGGGAACCCCATTTAAGTGGTCTGTCTCTCTTCCAGCTCACCAGAGGGTACACCCCCCTCTTGCACTAACTCCGCTGTACAGGGAACAGCTATGGGCAGACTTATGGCCAGTTGGGCCTGGGGCTCTAGTTCCTGCTGGACAGTACTTACAGGTCCTAGGTCCCTGGCCAGGCCTTCAGTCATGACAGCTTCCTCTTTCCTTCCCTCTTTAGTGATCGACTACCCTTCACCATCTTCCACAACCTCGTGGCATCTGCTGGGCTCAGGGAAACTTTTGTCTCCTCCAGGGCCTGGCTCCGCCTCCTCACATCCAGACAGGCTGGCACCACTGCATCTGATAAGTGGATTCTTTCCTGGTGATGCTGCTGTAACCCCTGATGTGCGGAATAGAAACTTGCAGACGCGCTGGCTTTTGCAGAACTTGCCTGGATATGTTCCCCCTTATGGTGGTTGCCGGTAGCAACGGTGATTTTAGTAATGCCCCTGGTCCTCCTGTACCACTCTAACACAGTCTCTCCCCTGTACTCCCGCCAGCTTAACTCGATTACTCTTGGCAACAGAAGACCGTCCCAGGCACACTTCAACATTGCAAGCAGGATTTTTTAACACAAGTCCAGTGCGTCCAGCATTAGCAGAGTGCTGGGCATGTTTAGCATCCAGTGATAAATGTCCGGCCTTAGCAGGGCTCGAGACATATTTGTAATCCATGGACGCGGTTGCCCGCCGTGGTTGCCACAACGATGACATAGGTCACAAGTCACTGAATTGAAAAACAAAATGGTCAAGTGTCCACCCCAGCATCGGTTGAAGCAACTGGGTAAGTGGGAGCGGCAATTGGCAACCGCTCCCACTGGTTACTATGGGCAATGACACACTTGTAAGAACTTTTCCTGTTTTAGCAGGCAAACATACAAGTTTTTCCCCCGGGTTCAATCCACATAGACAATAGAACAATTACAGTTCCCTGGCTCAGTTTTCTTGCCGTTTCTAGGGGTAACGACTGGCAGCTTTACAGGTAAATCCTGGAAAACAAGCCCCCAAATGTAGCCAATGGCCCCCTTTAGGGGTAGCTGATAGTTGTGGTTCACCTGTCTCTCTGCCCTCAATCACACAATTTTCCGTTCATCCATAGTCACTGAACAGGCCGGTACTTTGTTTTTGTTGTTTTATTGAGGAGTTAAACTTGGATAGGGTAGGGACGACTGTGGGATGCCCAGTAGATTAGGATTTAGGACCATTCTATATACACCTCCTTATATACACTTCTTCTTCCTTCAGCACTGATGCTTGCTGAATGTTACTCTCCTTCTTCCTCCAGCACTAATCCTTGCTGACCGTTACACTCCTTCAATTGTTTCCTGCACAACACTTGCTTCCTTCCTCTTAGGCCTGAAGGGAAATTTATCAAGCCTCCATGACACTTCCTCTTCCACCACAGTTAGCACATGGTGAGGCCTGCTCTACTGTTAGCAGGACCTCCTGACCACCCATTGTGGGCAAGGGCCACGGGCTCCCAGTTGTGAAGCCATGGGCTCACATTTGTGTAGCTAAGTACGTTGGTGGTAGCTGGGTACTGGATGAACTACTACTCCCAGCCAATCCATCTTCCAGGCCCCTCCGGCCTACCTCGCTGTCCAGTGACACCCCTTCCCCTGACTGTCCTCTGACCTCTACAGGCTGTCCACTGTCTTCTCCAATCTTGCTCCAGCCTTCTCATTCAGCTCCCAGGGGCTGCCACTCACCGACACTGGTGGATCCTTTAAAGAGTCTTCTATGTAGCCTCTCTGCTGTTCTCCTTCTCCTTTGTACTGCTCCAGGAACCAACTCCTCTGCACCCGAGCCACCAGGCCTCAAGGTCACCCCCAGATTGGGGGCTCCCTTCCCGGATGAGGCCTCCACAGCACCTCTGCTACATCTCTCTCTTCAACCCGACACTCTCCTCCCCCCAGCAGAGCAAATCACAGTATTTAAGGAGGCCTGCCCCCTGCCAATCCAGGATGTGGATTGGTCAGGGCTCCTTAACATACATCAGAAAGTGACACCTCCTCATCCATCCCTTTTTCCAGAGCCTTCTAGAAGCAAAGGGAAGGAGTATCCAAGGGGTTCTTTCCTGCAATCTTTAGCCCTCCCTGGGCCACTCCCCTGCCCAGATCAAAGCATTCAGACCTGCACTTATTGTCAGGCCTGACTAAATTCGCCTCTCCTGCAAAAATCCACTACAAAAAGCACCTATTACTATGGGGACGCTACAAATGAAAGAAAGAGATTCTGTGGACAGGTGTCTTGTATACACATAATTAGTATCCAGTCTATGGGAGCCAGAATTATTGTTGGTTGGTAGGGGGTTGGTTGGGGTACTGTACTTATTTTACTCACTGAACTGCAACTAAATTAATAACATTTGTATCAGGTGTTTTTTCTGGATTTTTGGTTGATATTCTGTCTCTATCATTTAAAATACACCTATGATAAAAACTATAAATCCTTCTTTTCTTTGTAAAGTGGGCAAACTTACAAAATCTGCAGGGGATCAAATAATTATTTTCCCCACTGTACATCCGTTTTTACGGTAGAACATGTAACATGTTCCAGCATCTGCAACCGCTCCCCCTCAAACCCCCTCTCACAGGACTGCTTCATATATTCACACTATCCTGTGAATGAATGCCTACAAAATATCATCAGCCATTGCAGCTGATAGCAGGAGTTCCTGCACTTTTTCCACAGCAGGAACTATGTTCCCGTTGGGAGCGGTGTCTCGCAGGCAGGGCTGATCCTGGGCGGGTGCGCCGAAGTGCCAGAGTGATCCTCTCACACCGGCACCACCAACAGGCAAGGTAGGTGCCGGTGTTCTATCAGAGTGCACGGACAGCCTGAGAAGGAATGGGGATTTTCCGTTGTTCTGCACAGCACAGTGCAGGCTGAAATAGTTGCTGGAGGGAGGATTTTGCTGCCCCTCCTTTCTCTAGCTGCGGTACTAGATCTCCTCTGGCTACCAACAAGGATCTTGTGTGGGTGGGATGGGGATGTGGCCAGCTTTGGAAAACCCACCCTCCTCAACCCCCTGCCATCTGCCCACCCACCCACCCACATGTCTGAACCCTCTGCCGCCCACCTACCTGCCCGCTTGTGTGTTCTGAGGTGGGCTCAACTGACAGTACTGAATTGCCAGAGCACTGGGGGAATGGGACTGCAGGAGGCTAGAAGTGAGGAAGGGGTTGACATTGCTGTGTCCACCGTTGCAGTTGGGGGATTGGGGAATCAGTGAAAGTTATCCCCCACCTTGCATTGTCCTCATGGCAGTGTCATTTTAACCCATCTCTCCTCTTCTGCATTTGTGCTAATGTCAGTATTATTAACCGCCTCCCCATTGGTGGTCATGGAAGGAGTTATATTTCAATGTCACTGACCACCAATGAGGGGGAGGGGGTTAATAATAATACTGACACCTGTGCTGGGGGTCTTTAATACGTCCTCTGACATCAATGCTGGGGGTCTTAATGCGTCCTCTGACATCAATGTTGGGGGTTTTAATGCATCCTCTGACATCAATGCTGGGGGTCTTTAATGCGTCCTCTGACATCAATGCTGGGGGTCTTAATGCTTCCTCTGACATCAATGCTGGTGGTCTTAATGCATCCTGTGACATCAATGCTGGGGGGGTTACATGCGTCCTCTGACATCGATGCTGGGGGTCTTAATGCGTCCTCTGACATCAATGCTGGGGGTTTTAATGCCTCCTCTGACATCAATGCTCGGGATCTTAATGCGTCCTCTGACATCAATGCTGGAAGTCTTAATGCATCCTCTGACATCAATGCTGGGGGGTTTAATGCGTCCTCTGACATCAATGCTGGGGGTCTTAATGCGTCCTCTGACATCAATGCTGGAGGATTTAATGCGTCCTCTGACATCAATGCTCGGGATCTTAATTCGTCCTCTGACATCAATGCTGGAGGTCTTAATGCACCCTCTGACATCAATACTGGCTGTTTTAAAGCGTCCTCTGACATCAATGCTGGGGGTCTTAATGCGTCCTTTAATATCAATGCTGGGGGTCTTAATGCATCCTCTGACACCCATGCTGAGGGTTTAATGCATCCTCTGCCATCAATGCTGGGGGTCTTAATGCGTCCTCTGACATCAATGCTGGGGGTCTTAATGCGTCCTCTCACATCAATGCTGGGGGTTTTAATGGGTCATCTGACATCAGTGCTGGGGGTTTTAATGCGTCCTCTGACATCAATGCTGGGGGTTTTAATGCATCCTCTGACATCAATGCTGGGTGAGTTTAATGCGTCCTCTGACATCAATGCTGGGGGTCTTAATGCGTCCTCTGACATCAATGCTGGGGGTCTTATTGCGTCCTCTGACATCAATGCTTGGGGTTTTAATGCGTCCTCTAACATCAATGCTGGGGGTTTTAATGCGTCCTCTGACATCAATGCTGGGGATTTAATGTGTCCTCTGACATCAATGCTGGGGGTCTTAATGTGTCCTCTGACATCAATGCTGGGGGATTTAATGCATCCTCTGATATCAATGCTGGGGGTCTTAATGCGTCCTCTGACATCAATGCTGGGAGTCTCAATGCATCCTCTGACATCAATGCTGGGGGTTTTAATGGGTCCTCTGACATCAATGTTGGGGGTTTTAATGCATCCTCTGATATCAATGCTGAGGGTTTTAATGCATCCTCGGACATCAATGCTGGGGGTTTTAATGCGTCCTCTGACATCAATGCTGGGGGTCTTAATGCGTCCTCTGACATCAATGCTCGGGATCTTAATGCGTCCTCTGACATCAATGCTGGAGGTCTTAATGCGTCATCCTACATCAATACTGGGTGTTTTAAAGGGTCCTCTGACATCAATGCTGAGGGTTTTAATGCGTCCTCTGACATCAATGCTGGGGGGTTTATTGTGCCCTCTGACATCAATGCTGGGGGTTTATTGCGTCCTCTGACATAAATGCTGGGGGTCTTAATGCATCCTCTGACATCAATGCTGGTGTGGTTTAATGCGTCCTCTAACATCAATGCTGGGGGTCTTAATGCGTCCTCTGACATCAATGCTGGGGGTCTTAATGTGTCCTCTGACATCAATGCTGGGGGTCTTAATGCGTCCTCTGACATCAGTGCTGGGGGTTTTAATGCATCCTCTGACATCAATGCTGGTGTGGTTTAATGCGTCCTCTAACATCAATGCTGGGGGTCTTAATGCGTCCTCTGACATCAATGCTGGGGGTCTTAATGTGTCCTCTGACATCAATGCTGGGGGTCTTAATGCGTCCTCTGACATCAGTGCTGGGGGTTTTAATGCATCCTCTGACATCAATGCTGGTGTGGTTTAATGCGTCCTCTAACATCAATGCTGGGGGTCTTAATGCGTCCTCTGACATCAATGCTGGGGGTCATAATGTGTCCTCTGACATCAATGCTGGGGGTCTTAATGCGTCCTCTGACATCAGTGCTGCGGGTTTTAATGCATCCTCTAACATCAATGCTGGGGGTTTTAATGCATCCTCTGACATCAATGCTGGGGGTCTTAATGCGTCTTCTGACATCAATGCTGGGGGCTTTAATGCGTCCTCTTACATTAATGCTGGGGGTTTTAATGCGTCCTCTGACATCAATGCTGGTGGTTTTAATGCATCCTCTGACATCAATGCTGGGGGGGTTTAACGCGTCCTCTGACATCAATGCTGGGGGACTTAATGCGTCCTCTAACATCAATGCTGGGGGTTTTAGTGCGTCCTCTAACATCAATGCTGGGGGTTTTAATGGGTCCTCTGACATCAGTGCTGGGGGTTTTAAAGCGTCCTCTGATATTAATGCTGGGGGTCTTAATGCTTCCTCTGACATTAATGCTGGGGGTTTTAATGCGTCCTCTGACATCAATGCTGGTGGAGTTTAATGCGTCCTCTGACATCAATGCTGGGGGGTCGTAATTACAGTCTCCTTCGTAATTCTGGGGGTCGTAATTATAGTCTCCTGCGAAATTTTGGGGGTCGTGACTACAGTCTCCTGGGTAATTTTGGGGGTCGT
>BLSH010053187.1:2804314-2815658 GCA_018402905.1 Glandirana rugosa | reverse complement strand
CCCCTTTGAAAAGTTCTACCCACCACTGGTACCGCCGGTAAAACTTCAGCCGGTAAAACTTAGGTTGAAAACAAAAAAGTTAACCTTCTCCCAGTACACTGTGTAGTTTGAATAACCCTTAAAGTGTTCTTTTTTGTTACCACACGAACCAAAATTGCATTGAAATAAGAAAGTACTCAATAAATGTTCAAAGAGAAACAAATGTCGGTAACTGTACAGCGGTTCCAATTGTGCACGCCTCGCCTATCTTTAACACAACTACAGACCACTTACGTCATTGGCCCAGTAACGTCGTCTAAAGTTACGTTCTGTCGGATGCTCTGGTGGGTAGAGGGTACGATGTCAATCGTGTAGCATGGGAGATGGGTGGTCTCGTAGGCTGTCTTGCATTGAAATCTGCTGCAATGACCCGGTTACTGCATTCACCAGACATCAACACAATTTCTATCCGCTCCGCACGTGTTAACCTTGGCGACATGTCAATGGCTGTAAACAAAGAGAAACTTGTAAATAACTCATGAAAGAATAAAGTTACGTTAAAACCAAGCACACCATTGTTTTTTCTTGTGAAATTCCCAATAAGTTTGATGTGTCACATGACCCTCTTCCAATTGAAAAAACAAAAGTTGGATTCAAAATGGCCGACTTCAAAATGGCCGCCATGGTCACCACCCATCTTGAAAAGTTTCCCCCCTCACATATACTAATGCGCCATAAACAGGAAGTTAATATCACCAACCATTCCCATTTTATTAAGGTGTATCCATATAAATGGCCCACCATGTATGTATGTGTGTGTGTATATATATATATATATATATTATATTGTGACAGCTGGCAGGTAAAGACCTCTGGTTGCGTGCAGGATGGCAGGTACATCTGCCCAAGATTCAAAGTGTATACAGACTTAGAGCCGGTTCACACTGGAGCGGCGCGACTTGCAGGGCGAAGTCTGCTTTCCCACTCATTATGCACCCTTTGCATTACTGCCTCCTGATCCCAGTACTCTGTACACGATGCACTCCTGACCCTTGCACTCTTTGCATTACACACTACTGACCCCTGCAATCTGTGCATTACCCAATCCTGACCTCTGAACACTCTAAGTTGTGCACTCCTGATCCCTGCATTCTGTGTGCTACATACACTTGACCCCTGCACAGTCTGTGTAATATGCACTTCTGAGCCCTGCACCCGGTTACACTCCTGGCCTCTGCGGTCTGTGCGCATGTACTCCTGAGCCCTGCATTCTTTGCATTATGCACTCCTGGCCCCTTTAATCTGTGATGCATGCTCCTGAGCCCTGCACACTCCTGAACCCTGCATTCTGTGTGATAAGCACTCCTGCGTGCCCCTTTGTATTACAGGCTCCTGAGCTGCGCACTCTCTGCATTATGCACTCCTGGCCCCTGTATGCAATGTGTTACACTCTCCCGGACTCTTTACTATAGACACTATATAATATACATTTTTATACTCCTGACTAGTGCACTCTGTACATTGGGGCGCCCCCCCTTTCCATGCGCCCGACCCTCTGATCTGCATACATGGCGCCAGATGCATGGACTCCAATGGGGCTGGGGGGTGTTTTTTCTTGAAGCATGTGATTAGAGCCGAAGGTTCTAATAAGCTTCAATGAATGGTGGTCAGTGTGAAAAAAGCAAATATTCATTCGCTATTGTCACACAGCTGAATGAGCACTGCACCCTGGGCTCACCCAGTTGTGTGACAATAGCAAATAAATATTTGCTATTTTAACACTGAATCTCCTCCCCAGCCAATCCAGGAAGCTGGTCCTGGAACCAGTTTCCCTATTGGCCAAAATGCCAAGTGATCCTATTGGATGCATAGGAGGAGAGGACGGCCGGAGAAGACCGACCAATCCAATAGCCGCTACAGTGACCATGATGGCTCACCCGCAGCAGCTCCGCCATCTGGGCAGGTAAGGAGGCTGTCCGTCTCCCGTGGGGTTGGGGGGGGGGGGGGGGATACTCCTGACCACTGTATTTTAAGTAAATGTATATACTTCTGAAGTTCTTTCTAAGGGTTGGCTGTGTATAGAAGAGATTTGTACATGTCTGTTACACTCTTGCTCGTAGCACAGTAATTAAAGCATTTTTGTGGGTATATGGACTGTGGCAGATGTGCCCCAGGTGCCAGAAATGCTAGGTACTCCACTGATAAACAGCCCTCTGTTTGTCCAGGAGACTAAAGCCTTGTACAAACGATGCAACGGTCGTATGACCGGACATCCAAAATCATATGTCGGCTGTTGTATCTCGCGTACTGACGTGCACTAAGCGATCGTACGACCAAGCCTAATGTGGTGACGTGTTACGAGCGTCTAAAGAGGAAGTTCAGGTGAATGTGATTTGTGAACTAGGAACGTAGGTTTACACGAACGGACACCTCTGGGCGTTCCTGACTTCTGAGCATGCGTGTTTTGCACGTACAACTTGTTGGCCCAAGTCCTCTGCATACGGTACAACGGTCGTACGACTGCTTGTTGTACAGCCAAAGTTTTCTAGTCTGCTCATCCAACTGTTTTTCAACCGTCGCACGTCAACTGTTCAAATTGCGCATACTAACGTTCGGATGATCGTACAACCGTTTTCATACGACCGTCGCACCGTGTGTACGAGGCTTAAATGGAAATCTGCAAATGCTTTTCCAGCAATGTCCTTGAATAACCCTTTGAGAATATTGTTAATTTGTTGCTGCTAAATTGCGAGAACAAGCCCCGCAAATGATTACAAATGTTTCAAAACCTCTGTCAGACAATCCAGTATGTCATGTAACTTAAAGGATAACTAAGACCTCATTTACACTGCTGCTGGTAAACAGACGTTTAGAAGCATCTGTTCTCTTATCAGTACATTTACACAGGGTCGTTTAAGTTTAAAGAGTCACAGTTGAGTTTTAAAGGCTTTTTTTGGAACGCCAAAAAATAGGTTCAGATGCCAGTTCAGAGGCATTTGAAACACCAAACAGTTGGTAAACGGCGCCAAATGCGCCTAAACGTAGTAGCTTGGTCTAAGACTCTTTCATTTACAGGCGTTTCCATTTAAAAAAATAAAAATAAAATTAAAAAAAAAACGTTCCTAGACACGAACGTGGCAAAATGCTGCTAAATGCGGCATGCAAAATGGCACTTTTAGACGCCGGCTTCTAGCTGTAAAAAAAAAATAAAAAATCAATCAGGGGAGGTTGAAATGGCGTCCTGTGTAAATTGAGCCTAAAGGCAAAACTTTTTTTTTTTTTTTTTCTCCTTTTTAAGTCTTTAACCACGTTAGCCCAGAAGGTTTTACCTGCTTTTTTTGTGATTACAGCACTGCGTTACTTTAACTGACAATTGCGCAGTTGTGCGAAGCTGTACCCAAACAAAATTGACGTCCTTTTTTCCTCACAAATAGAGCTTTTTTTTGTGTTTGATTGCCTCCTGTGGTTTTTATTTTTTGAGCTATAAACAAAAAGAGGTTTCTTTTTTCAAAATTGTCACTCTTTTACTTTTTGCTATAAGACGCATCCAATGAAAAAATGTAAAAAATAAATTTTTCTCTTACGTTCACTGACAGACGCAGCTCTTCTTAAATGACACGTGGGTTTTATGTCGTCCTATTAGGAGTGACTAGGCAAAACAGATGCAAAAGCATCTGGGATAGGCTGGCCCCTCCCATGGGGCCGTCCTCACCTGAGCCTATAAAACCCCCTGCTGGCCAATAGCATTCAGTTTTGTTTGCTTAGTGCAAAGGAGTTGACTGGGTTCCCCTATGGGACCTGCGTTTTTATGCATGTAATTTTTCTCTATGAAAAAGATGAAGACTTCTATCAAGTAGCAGGCCTTGGCATAGAGCGGATATCCCGAATCCAAAGCTTTGCCCTGCCCGGCCACCTCCTGGCGACCTACCCTAAAATGACAGGTCTGCGTTGCTCAGGGCCCGTTCCGTGCGGGCGGCCTGTGGCTGTTGCCACTTGTGCCCAGTGTCTGGCTTTTGCCTTTCCAGTGGCCTTGGCCAGCAGCAATCCTTCCCGGGACAAGGGGGGAAAGTCTGCTTCGGGTGGCTACCCGCAACGCCCGTCGGACTGTTGAGTGGACCCCTCCTCCGCCCTTAGGGCGTGGGGGGGGGGCGACATCCGGGGCAGTTTTTTATTTTAGCGGTAGCTTTTTTCCCTGTCAGGGGGGCACCTACTTATTGCGTTGCCCCCCCCCCCCGGTCTGCCGCGTTCGCGCGGCGTCGCGTTTGTGTTATTGAGGGCCCTGGGGCCTGTACCGGTGTTCCCACTGGGGAACGTTCGTTCGCATGCATTTTTAGCCACCGCCATTTTGTGACAGTTGGCTCATGCTGTGCGAGCGCCATTTTCTCCCCGGTGGCGGGTTTTGGTATTACACTCTGTGTAACTGCACGATTTCTCCTCAGAGAAGCAGCAGCTGCATGTGTGGTACAGTCCTCAGGTGCGTCTTTTCTCTCACAGCGCTGACAGGCTACAGGGCTAGAAGCAGCAGGTTTGGCTGGCTCCTTTGGGGTGTGGATTTAGGTGGGCTTGTCCTCCCAGGCTCCCTGGGTGGCGGTGGTGATACGTGGGGGGCGCCCCATTCAGGCCTATGTCTGGGGACGGCGATGCGGCGACTATGGACCCTGCAGCGCCCTCTGATTTGGAGCCGGCTGAGCAACGCTCTGCACAAGCCCCTGCGGTCACTTTGGACCTCTTGTGGGCTCTTTTTGTGGAATTTATTCCAAAGGTTACTGATCCGGGCCCTGTGCCCCCCGCTAAGCGCTTGGCCCCACATGTCTCCTCAGGCGAGGATTCAGATCATGAAGTCGTCTCGGTTGCCACGGGGACCCCCGTGGAACTCTCTGATGGCGAATTGGTCCTCTCAGATACTGAGGAGGACCAGGGGGCCTCAGTGGCATGCGACAAGGCAATTGTAGTGGCGCTAATTGCTGACATTCGCCAGGCTCTGTGCCTTGCTCAGTCTGAGGAGGCACAGACTTCCACTTATGTCTGTGGGTCTATGAAGCCTCCTAAGTCCCCTAGGGCTTTTCCCTATGATCAATTTTTTGAACGGACTGTTTTTAAGGAATGGGGTTCCCCCAAAAAATTCCTTCACTTTGCCTAAGCGTTTTGCAGTGCGCTATCCCTTTGAGGATGCTTTCCTTAAGCGGTGGGCTTCCCCTTCGGTGGACCCACCGGTGGCCCGTTTAAATAAGGCTACCACCCTTCCTGTGGAGGGTTCGCCCTCTTTTAAGGACGCGGCGGATCGTCGCACGGAAATGGTGCCTAAGGCTATTTTTCAGGTAGCAGGTTTTGCTATGCGGCCAGCTCTGGCCTCAGCAATGTCAGCGCAGTCCCTTTTTGAGTGCCTCTCCTCAGTGTGCAAAAATTGGCGTTGCAATTGTGCAAGGAATGAGTTGCATAAGGTGCAACACGTGGTGGAAGGCCTCCATTATCTGTGCGACTCCCTGCTGGACATCATGCCCATGCTGTCCAAAATTTCAGCTTTTGCTATAATCATCGGACGGGTGTTGTGGCTGAGGTCTTGGTCGGGTGATCAGGCGTCTAAGAAACGCCTCACTGACCTTCCCTTCCAGGGGGGTCGTTTTGTTTGGTCCACAGCTGGACGAAATTATTAAAGATTTCACGGGGGGGGAAGAGTCTCTTTCTTCCGGAACCAAAACGGCTGGACTTTCGCCAACGACAGGGCCCCTCTTTTTCTGGGCAGAAATTTTTTTTTCGTGCCTCAGGTACAGCCGGGGCGGGTTCCAAGTCCGGTAAGGCCCCGGCTGGGTCTGGTAAGAGAACCTGGCAACGAAAGCCCGGTAAAGCGGAGGATAAGCCCTACTCAGCGTGACGGGTTGCCCCCACCCATATCTCGGGTGGGGGGCCGGTTATTGGAGTTTGTGGACTGCTGGACAGCTCACATCTCCGATCGGTGGGTCCTGGATGTGGTGTCCACCGGTTACCGGATAGAGTTCAAAACTCTACCCCCAGACAGGTTCTTTCCCTCAAACCTAAGACTTCCGCAGGGGCGTCTGGAGGAACTGTTAAGCGCGGTCCAGTCCCTCGCGGACATGGGCGTCGTGGTGCCAGTTCCACTGGAGGAGAGGTTCTGCGGTTTTTACTCAAACCTCTTTGTGGTGCCCAAAAAGGGTGGGGTCAGGCCGATTCTGGATCTCAAAGCTCTGAACTGCTTTGTCAAAGCACCGAAGTTCAAGATGGAGTCCATTCGCTCGGTCGTTGCCGCCCTGCATCTAGGGGAATTCTTGGCATCCCTGGACATCAGGGACGCCTATCTGCACGTTCCCATCTGCCAAAGACACCAGCGTTTTTCTGCGTTTCACAGTGGGAGACCTGCACTACCAGTTTGTGGCCCTACCGTTCGGCCTGGCCTCGGCTCCCAGGGTGTTCACCAAGGTCTTGGCACCGGTCCTAGCACTGCTAAGACAGATAGCCCCCTCATGTCGCCTGGAATACCTCGGTCTGATTGTAGACCCGGTGCAGGTGAAGGTGTTCTTGCCTCCCAACAAGCTATTGGGGCTGCAAGCGGCGGTTCGGACCCTACTGTCGCGCCGGGGGTCCTCCCTAAGGTTCTGCATGCGAGTGTTGGAACTCATGGTTTCGTCCTTCGAGGCGATACCTTACGCCCAGAGTCACACTCGGCTCCTGCAGAAGGCGCTTCTGTCAAGGTGGGACAAATCTCCCCTTTCTCTGGACAGACTGATCCATTTGGACCACCAGACCAGGGGATCTCTGACTTTGTGGCTCCAGGCTCCAGCACTGACTCTGGGAAAGTCTTTTCTTCCCCTCAACTGGTCGATTGTAACGAAGGATGCCAGGATGACGGGCTGGGGAGGGGTGTTGTGTCAGTTGTCTGCTCAGGGCCGTTGGTCAGCTCAGGAAGCTCGACTTCTGATAAATGTGTTGGAACTGAGAACGATCAGGCTTTGCTTGTCTCGTTGGTCGACAAGGCTGCATGGCCTCCCTGTCCGGGTTCAGTCGGACAATGCCACAGCTGTGGCGTATGTGAACCATCAAGGAGGGACAAGGAGTTCCCTGGCAGCTGCAGAGGCTGCTCTGATTCTCCGCTGGGCGGAGCAACATGTCCCGGCGCTCTCCGCAATTTACATTCCGGGAGTGGAGAACTGGCAGGCGGACTTTCTCAGTCGCCAGACACTGGACCAGGGGGAATGGTCCCTGCATCCGGAGGTGTTTCGCCAGATTTGCTGCAAGTGGGGCACACCAGAGGTAGACCTCATGGCGTCCAGGTTCAATCACAAGGTCGAGACCTTCGTGTGCAGAACAAGTGATCCGTTGGCGGTCACCATGGACGCGCTGGTGGCTCCTTGGGGTCGGTATCGGTTAATATACCTCTTCCCTCCCCTGAAGCTCTTGCCTCGGGTTCTGCGCAGGATAGCTGCGGAGGGTACTCCGACGATCCTGGTCGCTCTCGATTGGCCTCGGCGCACTTGGTACGCCGATCTGGTTCGGATGGTGGCGGACGCCCCTTGGCGGCTTCCGCTTCATGAAGACCTGCTGTCCCAAGGTCCCATCTTGCACCCTGCTTTACCCTCGCTGGCTTTGACGGCTTGGCTATTGAGGCCCAGGTATTGAGGGATCGGGGAGTCGGTGACTCTGTAATCCCTACTATGCTTATGGCACGTAAGTGCACTTTGCGCAAAATTTATCACAGGACCTGGAAAGCCTATATTGCATGGTGCAAAGTGGGGGGTTGGAACCCTCGCTCTTCTTTGGTGTCCAGGGTGCTGACTTTTCTGCAACAGGGACTGGACAAGAGCCTGGCATTGAGTACACTCAAGGGCCAGATTTCGGCCTTAGCGATCCTTTTTCAGAGACCTTCCCATTCGCTGATCCACACATTTGTACAGGGTGTACGTCATGTGGCTCCCCAGTTTCGGCCGCCTCTGGTGCCATGGGATTTGAATCTGGTGCTCTCTGTTTTACAGAAACCACCGTATGAGAAGATTAGGGACATTCTCTTGTCCCTTTTGTCGCAGAAGGTTACCTTCTTAGTGGCTGTCACATCCGCGCAGCGGGTGTCGGAATTGGCTGCCTTGTCCTGCAAGTCCCCGTATTTGATTCTTCATAATGACAAGGCGTTGTTGCGACTTCCACCTTCCTTTCTTCCGAAGGTGGTCTCTTCTTTTCATTTGAATGAGGATATTGTCCTTCCTTCATTATGTCCTCACCCAAAACATCCTAAGGAATTTGAGTTACACTCTTTGGATGTGGTGAGGGCCCTGCGGGTTTGAGTGCTACAGCTTCCTTTAGGAAGTATGACTCATTGTTTGTTTGTGTTACCCGGGGGCTCCAAACAGGGTTTGGCAGCCTCGTCGGCTACCAATTCCTGTTGGATTAGACAGACCGTGACCCATGCATATGAGCTTTGGGGCAAGGTTCCCCTTTTTCCGGTCACGGCTCATTCCACCAGGTCGGTCAGCACCTCCTGGGCGTTCAGGCACCAGGCTTCGGTGTCTCAGGTGTGCAAAGCGGCCACTTGGGCCTCGGTGCACACGTTCACTAAGTTTTACAAAGTTGATGTGTCGGCATCTGCGGATGCTGCTTTTGGCCGCAAAGTTTTGCGAGCAGCGGTGTGAGTGCGTCTGGCACTCCCTGAGAGGGTTCTGTTGAGTACAGTTGTTGTTTGCCCACCCCTCTAGTTTTTGGCACTGCTTTGGGACGTCCCCACGTGTCATTTAAGAAGAGCTGCGTCTGTCAGTGAACGTAAGAGAAAATGGGATTTTATTATAACTTACCGTAAAATCCTTTCCTCTGAGTTCACTGACAGACGCAGCTCCCACCCCTCTGTTTTTTTTTTTGTTGCACTGCTTGTGACAAACTGAATGCTATTGGCCAGCAGGGGGTTTTATAGGCTCAGGTGAGGACGGCCCCCCATGGGAGGGGCCAGCCTATCCCTGATGCTTTTGCATCTGTTTTGCCTAGTCACTCCTGATAGGACGACATAAAACCCACGTGTCATTTAAGAAGAGCTGCCTCTGTCAGTGAACTCGGAGGAAAGGATTTTACAGTAAGTTATAATAAAATCCCTTTTTTTCATCAGTTTAGGTTTAGGCCAATATGTATTCTGCTACATCTCTTTGGTAAAAAAAAAAATCCCAATTAGTATATGTTTGGTTTGTGCAAAAGTTATTGCGTCTACAAACTATGGGATATTTTCAGGGCATTTTTATTTTTACTACTAATGGCGATCAGCGGTTTTTAGCGGGAGTGCGGCAGACAAATCTGACAGTAAGTAACACTTTTTGGGGACCAGTGACACCAATACATTGATCAGTGCTAAAAAAAAAATGCAGTGACACGGTTATATGTAAACAAGGCAGGCCGCCGTTCTGCCTCTCCTACGAACGACCGCGGGTGGCCAGCGGCTATTGCAGCTGACAGACCTGCTAATTGGCTCCCACTCTGTCCAATCATGGTGTGCCCCAGACCCAGGAAGAGAGATGTTTCCCGCAGTATATGTGCGGTGGGAGGTCCGGAAGCTGTTAAAACTGGATATAGACATTACAGTTGGATTTATTCAATTCCTGTTAGGCTGAGCATACACATTACAATACAAGCAAAGGGGGAAAAAAAAAGGAAAAAACAATACAAGCAAAGAAGAATTCCAGGTTTCGGATTTTATTATGTAGCTATATTGGTCCAGCTTGGACCCATAGAACTATGTATATACCATAGCTACATAGGCGTGAGCACATAGGGTGGCAGGTGTGCCTGGGCACACCGTAATCATACTGTACAGATCCCCCCTGTTGCCTGGCTGCAGAGAAAGGGCCTGGGGAATCTCTGTCCTTTTGTCTCAAAAGTGAAACATCAGAGGTCTGTTTAGACCCCTAATATTTCACCAAAGCCCCCCCAGCAGGGCTCCTAAAAAAAAAAAAAAAAAAAAAAAAAAAATTGTAAAAAAAATGAATAAATTTAAAAATAAACTACTGATACCGTCGTCTGCCCTTCTGACAGACATGCACTCACACTCATGTTTGTTTGCGCTTTTGTGGTGCACACCCTAATGCAGTAGGCTGCGCACACCAATGCATAGCTAATTGATGACCCTAGAAGCTGGATATTACAGAAGTAGATGCTGCTACTCCAGTGATCTCCATTTGCTTCCCAGTCCTGTGCCGTATGGCTGCTCTGCTGCATTCTGAACCCAGGACGTGAACCATTCAGCGCCAGCACTATTCAAAGAATGCTTTGTGTTTTCTGGAAGAAGGCAAAACGTTCTGTGATTGGACAAGTTGGAGTGGCAGGGCGGTGATGTCATGTGGACAACTTCATTCGATCAGAGCACGCTTTGCATTGATTTAGGAAATGCATTTATTTATACAAGTCTAGAATTGTATGTGGAATGATTTCATACAGTAATGTTATCTTACGGTTTACAGTGTACTGTATGTTTACTGTGTGTTTCACTTTTTGAATTTGCCACCGGTCTCCGCCCCCATGCGACATGGCGCTCGCAGGGAACGGAGCCTGGCACACAGAGGCATCGGGCGGAAGACACAGCCCTACAAATTTTTATTTTAAAAAATCCCAATAAGCGTACAGTGCATCCAAAATGTATTCACAGCGCTTCACGTTTTTCACATTGTGGATTGACTATAATTTTTATTAAGCAATTCTTTGGTAAAACAGCAAGGGGTACAGAATTAAGAAATGAGGGAGGTAGGGAATAGTGGTGAACAGATACCGCTGACCATTCTATACAACACTTTTTCCACATTTTATGTTACAGCCTTATTCCAAAATAGATTAAATTCATTATTTTCCTCAAAATTCTTCAAACAATACCCCATAATTACAACGTGAAGGAAGTTTGTTAGAAATCTTTGCAAATTTATTTAAATTAAAAAATCCCATGTACATAAGTATTCACAGCCTTTGCCGTGACACTCCAAAATTGAGCTCAGGTGCATCCTGTGTCAACTGATCATCCCTGAGATGTTTCTACAACTTGATTGGAGTCCTTTGGTAAATTCAGTTGATTGGATAGGATTTGGAAAGGCACCTCACAGTGCCGTTTCCGACACTTATGAATACATGTACCCTAAAAAATTAAATTTATTTAAACGTTTCTAAAGATTGTTTGAAGGAAGTGCAACATTAATACCCCATAACAAACTTCTTAAAACTCCTTTTATTACTTAAATTAGATAAAACCTTATTCCGACATTGTATTTTACACCTTTTTCACAACATATCTTACCAGTCGCCATAGACAAGTGGTGATAAGGGATGGAGGGAGTAAAGAATTAAGACATGGGGAACGACAAAATGGTTTCTTAACGAATTATTTTTAATATCAGTT
>BLSH010053187.1:2793479-2804304 GCA_018402905.1 Glandirana rugosa | reverse complement strand
AAGAGCTGCGTCTGTCAGTGAACGTAGGAGAAAAAGAGATTTTATTAAAACTTACAGTAAAATCCTTTGATCCGAGTACACTGACAGACGCAGCACCCACCCCTCTGGGCTCTGTTTTGGTACGGCTTGTGTACAAACTGGAGAGCTCCTCTGGGAGGGGGGTTTTAATGTAGGAAAAGAGGACGGCCCCCAGGGGAGGGGCCAGCTGATTTCTTTTCCCTGCCTAGTTAACTCCAGGTAGGACGAACATAAAACCCCACAAAGTCATGAAGAGCTGCGTCTGTCAGTGAACTCGGAGAAAAGGATTTTACGGTAAGTTTTAATAAAATCCCTTTATTTGCTTTCTATTTTATTTTTTTTTCCTTTTTCAGTACGAACTTTGTATATAATACACCTACAATACATGCATTGCCCTGAAGAAGTGGGGGATCCCACGTAACGCGTAGACCAGCAAGTGCATGTATTTACTATGTTTATACAATTTTCTTTTGTATTTACTACAAGGTTTTTACATGTACAAAAGTGTTTTTCAGCACTAATTTTGTAAAACGTTCTTATCTTTTATGTGAACAACAATAACATTTATATGTAATTTTGTATTCTGCTTTTTGTTCTCATTTGGCATTTTCAAAGTCCCACTACTCTTTACTTTACTATTCTGTGGTGGGTGTACTGTAAGGGATATTTGTACTGGGAGATCTGTGCTAACTGGGGGGGGGGGGGTTGTACTAAAGGGTCTCTGCAGGGAGAGAGGGTCTGTACTTGGTTGGGGGGGAGGGAGTGTCTGTATTGGGGGAGGTTTCTGTCCCGAGTGGTTGGGCTTTTAACGGAGATCTGTATTGTGGGGTTATTTGTACTGGGACAAGGTACTTTTTGGTTGTACTCTAGTATTGGCCTATGAATTATGTATTCTTGACCCCTTCACACTGTTTCCCACTCCTCATGCACCCTTTGCATTACTGCCTCCTGATCCCAGTACTCTTTACACGATGCACTCCTGACCCTTGCACTCTTTGCATTACACACTACTGACCCCTGCAATCTGTGCATTACCCAATCCTGACCTCTGAACACTCTACGTTGTGCACTCCTGATCCCTGCATTCTGTGTGCTACACACACTTGACCCCTGCACAGTCTGTGTAATATGCACTTCTGAGCCCTGCACCCGGTTACACTTCTGGCCTCTGCGGTCTGTGCGCATGTACTCCTGAGCCCTGCATTCTTTGCATTATGCACTCCTGGCCCCTTTAATCTGTGATGCATGCTCCTGAACCCTGCATTCTGTGTGAAAAGCACTCCTGCATTCTACACTTCATACATTTTGCACCCCAGGCCCCTTTGTATTACAGGCTCCTGAGCTGCACACTCTGCATTATACACTCCTGGCCCCTGCATGTAATGTGTTACACTCTCCCGGACTCTTTACTATAGACACTATATAATATACATTTTATACTCCTGACTAGTGCACTCTGTACATTGGGGCGCCCCCCCTTTCCATGCGCCGACCCACTGATCTGCATACAGGGCGCCAGATGCATGGACTCCAATGGGGCTGGGGGGTGTTTTTTCTTGAAGCATGTGATTAGAGCCGAAGGTTCTAATAGGCTTCAATGAATGGTGGTCAGTGTGAAAAAAGCAAATATTCATTCGCTATTGTCACACAGCTGAGTGAGCACTGCACTCTGGGCTCACCCAGTTGTGTGACAATAGCAAATAAATATTTGCTATTTTAACACTGAATCTCCTCCCCAGCCAATCAGGAAGCTGGTCCTGAAACCAGTTTCCCTATTGGCCAAAATGCCAGGTGATCCTATTGGACGCATAGGAGGAGAGGACGGCCGGAGAAGACCGACCGACCCACCAGCTGCTACAGTGACCATGATGGCTCACCCGCAGCAGCTCCGCCATCTGGGCAGGTAAGGAGGCTGTCCGTCTCCCGTGGGGTTGGGGGGGGGGGGGGGGAATACTCCTGACCACTGTATTTTAAGTAAATTTATATACTTCTGAAGTTCTTTCTAAGGGTTGGCTGTGTATAGAAGAGATTTGTACATGTCTTTTACACTCTTGCTCGTGGCACAGTAATTAAAGCATATTTGTGGGTATATGGACTGTGGCATGTGTGCCTCAGGTGCCAGATATGCTAGGTACTCCACTGATAAACAGCCCTCTGTTTGTCCTGGAGACTAAAGCCTTGTACACACGATGCAACGTTCGTATGACCGGACATCCAAAATCATATGTCGGCTGTTGTATCTCGCGTACTGACGTGCACTAAGTGATCGTACGACCAAGCCTAACGTGGTGACGTGTTACGAGCATCTAAAGAGGAAGTTCAGGTGAATGTGATTTGTGAACTAGGAATGTAGGTTTACACAAACGGACACCTCTGGGCGTTCCTGACTTCTGAGCATGCGTGTTTTGCACATACAACTTGTTGGCCCAACTCCTCTGTGCATAGGGTACAACGGTCGTACGACTGCTTGTTTTACAACCAAAGTTTTCTAGTCTGCTCATCCAACTGTTTTTCAACCGTCGCGCGTCAACTGTTCAAATTGCGCATACTAACGGTCTGATGATCGTACAACCGTTTTCATACGACCCGGCGTCGCACCGTGTGTACGAGGCTTAAATGGAAATCTGTAAATGCTTTTCCAGCAATGTCCTTGAATAACCCTTTGTGAATATTGTTAGTTTGTTGCTGCTAAATTGAGAGAACAAGCCCCGCAAATGATTACAAATGTTTCAAAACCTCTATGTCAGACAAGCCAGTATGTCATGTAACTTAAAGGATAACTAAGACATCATTTACACTGCTGCTGGTAAACAGACGTTTAGAAGCATCTGTTCTCTTATCAGTACATTTACACAGGGTCGTTTAAGTTTAAAGGCTTTTTTGGAACGCCAAAAAATGGGTTCAGATGCCAGTTCAGAGGCATTTGAAACACCAAACAGTTGGTAAACGGCGCCAAATGCGCCTAAACGTAGTAACTCGCGTCTAAGACTGTTTCATTTACAGGCGTTTCCATTTAAAAAAAAAATAAAATAAAAAAAAAAACGTTCCTAGACACGAACGTGGCTAAATGCGGCATGCAAAATGGCACTTTTAGACGCCGGCTTCTAGCTGTAAAAAAAAAAAAAAATCAATCGGGAGGTTGAAATGGCGCCCTGTGTAAATTGAGCCTAAAGGCAAAACTTTTTTTTTTTTCTCCGTTTAAAAGTCCTTAACCACGTTAGCCCAGAAGGTTTTACCTGCTTTTTTTGTGATTACAGCACTGTGTTGCTTTAATTGACAATTGCGCAGTTGTGCGAAGCTGTACCCAAACAAAATTGACGTCCTTTTTTCCTCACAAATGGAGCTTTCTTTTGGTGTTTGATCGCCTCCTGTGGTTTTTATTTTTTGAGCTATAAACAAAGAGTGACAATTTTGAAAAAAGAAACCGATCTTTTACTTTTTGCTATAAGACGCATCCAATGAAAAAATTAAAAAAATAAATTTTTTTCAGCAGTTTAGGTTTAGGCCAATATGTATTCTGCTACATCTCTTTGGTAAAAAAAAATCCCAATTAGTGTATGTTTGGTTTGCGCAAAAGTTATTGCGTGTACAAACTATGGGATATTTTCAGGGCATTTTTATTTTTACTACTAATGGCGATCAGCGATTTTTAGCGGGATTGCGGCAGACAAATCTGACAGTAAGTGACACTTTTTGGGGACCAGTGACACCAATACAGTGATCAGTGCTAAAAAAAAAAAAAAAAAAAATGCATTGACACGGTTATATGTAAACAAGGCAGGCCGCCGTTCTGCCTCTCCTACGAACGACCGCGGGTGGCCAGCGGCTATTGCAGCTGACAGACCTGCTAATTGGCTCCCACTCTGTCCAATCATGGTGTGCCCCAGACCCAGGAAGAGGAAATGACGTACAGGTATGTTTCCCGCAGCCAGGCCGCCCTGCCACAGTATGTGGGCAGTCCGGAAGCTGTTAAAACTGGATATAGACATTACAGTTGGATTTATTCAATTCCTGTTAGGCTGAGCATACACATTACAATACAAGCAAAGGGGGAAAAAAAAAAAAAAGGAAAAAACAATACAAGCAAAGAAGAATTCCAGGTTTGGATTTTATTATGTAGCTATATTGGTCCAGCTTGGACCCATAGAACTATGTATATACCAAAGCTACATAGGCGTGAGCACATAGGGTGGCAGGTGTGCCTGGGCACACCGTAATCATCCTGTACTGTACAGATCCCCCCTGTCGCCTGGCTGCAGAGAAAGGGCCTGGGGAATCTGTCCTTTTGTCTCAAAAGTGAAACCTCAGAGGTCTGTTTAGACCCCTGATATTTCACCAAAGCCCCCCAGCAGGGCTCCTAAAAAAAAATTGTAAAAAAAGAATAAATTTAAAAATAAACTACTGACACCGTCCTCTGCCCTTCTGACAGACATGCACTCACACTCATGTTTATTTGCGCTTTTGTGGTGTACACCCTAATGCAGTAGGCTGCGCACACCAATGCATAGCTAATTGATGACCCTGGAAGCTGGATATTACAGAAGTAGATGCCGCTACTCCAGTGATCTCCATTTGCTTCCCAGTCCTGTGCCGTATGGCTGCTCTGCTGCATTCTGAACCCAGGACGTGAACCATTTAGCGCCAGCACTATTCAAAGAATGATTTGTGTTTTCTGTAAGGAGGCAAAACGTTCTGTGATTGGACAAGTTGGAGTGGCAGGGCGGTGATGTCATGTGGACAACTTCATTCGATCAGACCACGCTTTGCATTGATTCAGGAAATGCATTTATTTATACAAGTCTAGAATTTACCAGCAACAAAGTACAATTTAATTTAGACTTGCCAACCTTGGTGTACTTGGTTATTGTACAGACTGTGGTCAGATTTAGATGTAGTGAACAGCAGAACTCAGGATAAAGCCTCAAATACATGCTTAGATTTTAGGATGACCATTGTCTTGCATGCTTGTCTCATATCGAAAGTCAAGAGGTTACAAACCATACGAAAATTCTCGTACGATAGAATTCAGCTTCAGAAGTAACGTAATGTGTTGAATAGCTTTGTATGCATTTCATTTCTGAGCATGCTCTTACGATTCTTTTCAGACTAAAACCGTACTAATTAAACGAAAATTGGATGTTGCGTTCACATCTGCCAAAAAATTTATAGTTTGCACATCCAGCTTTTGTCGTACGAAAAATCTGAATCTGCTGTCAAACGCCATACTAATGATCTGAAAATCGGAAGATCGATTGTCGGACAAAATTTTACTTCCGATTTTTGTATCGTGTGCCTTTAGAGTGGAAGGGACAGTACTAAAAGCAAAGCAGGTGTGCTACATGCACATGTATGAAGAAGGAACATGGTGACAGAAGGGGAAACAGGGAGAGTTCATCACTACTCTGCTGCTCCTTCACTTTAAAGTCCTGAGCAAGGAGGTGGCCAGGTTGTATTCCTTAACCACCTGACCTTCGGAAAATTTAACGCCCTCCCTTCATGACCAGGCCACTTTTTGCGTTACTTTAACCTCCCTGGCGGTATGATTATGTCAGATGTTTGCATCTAAAAGCGATACATTGTTTTGTATAGAAATTTGGCGTTTTATATTGTAGGCCTGTAATTCTTAGGAATAACTCACTTAAATCTGTCCAAACAAGAGTCTAGTAGACATCCCGGGTACGATACAGTTTGAAACACGATATCATAAATTATAATATAATTAACTATATAATTATCAAAAATAATAATATAATAATAATAAAATGTATTCAATGATGTAATCAAACCAAAAACACTGAAACTTGCTTAGTTGCAGAATTGTTGCTAATGATAAATTTCCCCAAAAATCAGTATCACTCTATTCTGCAAATGATTCTTATTTACTATCGCTGTTTTTCTAGCTGATCAAAAACCACTTTGGACGTAAAGGGGAGCTTTTTGGATGACATGGACATTCTCAAGTTTCCAGACAGAAAGAATGACATATGTAATATAAAAGTGCATGCAGTGCACTGGGCAAACCACTAGAGACAAAGGGGATGTGAAATGATTTCATACAGTAATGTAATCTTACAGATTACAGTGTACTGTAGGTTTACTGTGTTTCACTTTTTGAATTTGCCGCCGGTCTCCGCCCCCGTGCTACGCGACGCTCGCAGGGAACGAAGCCCGGCACACAGAGGCATCGGGCGGAAGACACAGCCCTACAAATTTTTATTAAAAAAATCCCAATAAGTGTACAGTGCATCCAAAAAGTATTCACAGTGCTTCACGTTTTCCACATTTTAGATTGACTATAATTTTTATTAATCATTTTTTGGTAAAACTGCAAGGGGTACAGAATTAAGAAATAAGGGAGGTAGGGAATAGCGGTGAACAGATACAGCTGACCATTCCGTACAACACTTTTTTCACATTTTATGTTACAGCCTTATTCCAAAATGGATTAAATTCATTATTTTCCTCCAAAATTCTTCAAACAATACCCCAGAATTACAACGTGAAGGAAGTTTGTTAGAAATCTTTGCAAATTTATTTAAATTAAAAAATCCCATGTACATAAGTATTCACAGACTTTGCCGTGACACTCAAAATTGAGCTCAGGTGCATCCTGTGTCAACTGATCATCCCTGAGATGTTTCTACAACTTGATTGGAGTCCTTTGGTAAATTCAGTTGATTGGATAGGATTTGGAAAGGCGTGCACACACACCTGTCTATGTAGTGTCCCACAGTTAACAGTGCATGTCAGAGCACAAACCAAGCCATGAAGTCCAAGGAATTGTCTATAGACCTCCGAGACAGGATTGCATTGAGGCACAGATCTGGGTAAGGGTACAGAAAAAAATATCTGCAGCATTGAAGGTCCCAATGAGCACAGCGGCCTCCATCATCTGGATGCTACCAGTACGCTACCTAGAGGACGCCACCCAGCCAAACTGAGCAATCGGGGGAGAAGGGCCATAGTCAGGAAGGTGACCAAGTACCCAATGGTCATTAACAGAGATCTGACATTTCTCTTTGGAGAGAGGTGAACCATCCAGAAGATAAACCATCTGTCAGGAAACCGTTGTTGCCCATGGAAACCGGGTCTAGAGGCCTGTGTGCGCGTGCAGTGTAGTTTACATGTGAGCCTCAGCTCTGTTCCTGTTTGATCCTGTTCCCTGAAGACCCGGCTTGTCCTGACCTGCTTGATTCCTGCCTGCACCGACCCCCGGCTACCCACGACCATTCTCCTGCCTAATCCTTGGTACCTCTGCTGCCCGCCTGATTACGACTTCTGCTTGGACTTTGACCACTCTTCTGCTTGCTCCCTGTACCGCATTGCGCGCCAGTTGCCGACCCAGCCTGAATCGCCTTCCTTCCTGTCTGCACGAGCCGATCCGGAATCTCTTACACCATCAGACACAATCCAGGCCTCGTGCCATCCTGAGTTCTAGGTCTCCTGTCTGCTCTACCAGGGGCCCCAGAACCAGGCGCGCAAGAGTGGTTGTTCCCTGCATAAGACAGACTCCACCACCAGGTGCGTGACACCATCTCTGCAGCACGCCACCAATCAGGACTGTATGGTAGAGTGGCCAGACGGAAGCCATTCCTCCAGGAAACAAAGATTGAACTCTTTGGTCAGAATGTCAAGTGTCATGTTTGGAGGAAACCAGGCACCTCTCTTCACCTGGCCAATACCATCCCTACAGTGAAGCATGGTAGTGGCAGCATCGTACTGTGGGGATGTTTTTCAGCAGCAGAAAGTGGGAGATTAGTCAAGATCGAGGGAAAGATGAATACAGCAATGTACAGAGACATCTTTGATGAAAACCTGCTCCAGTGCGCTCTGGATCTCAGATGGGGACGAAAGTTCAACTTCCAACAGGACAACCATGGGTGTAGCATAAGGGGTTGCAGGGGTCACAATCGCAACCCCGTCCCCAGCTCCAGGGGGCCTCTGCAGCCTCCCTGTTTTATTATCATATCCTCCACAAAGTCCAGCTCCGATCTGCCCTAGGGCCCCACAGCCATGATCCAGTACTGGGCTTCCACTTTGCCTTCCACAATCCACACCCCTCCGTTCTCATTGGCTGGGGAGAAGCTGTGAGCTATTTCCTGAATGGAGAGGAGCACAACTGAGAACAGCCCAGGAAGGAGAAGTGTCTGCTGTGTGCTGGCAACATGGAATGGTAACCAAGCTCAGCGAGTTAAGAGGAGGAAAGTGCTGTCCTGTAGCCACGATGGGACCGATGTCACTGGCGAGACACCGCTCAGTGTGTCCTAGTCACCAGCTGGGATTTTCTGTACCCCCCCCCCACCCACCTGGGGATGTCCACTTACCCCACTTCCCGAACAGCTGGGGAAAAAGATGCACACCTCTGGGAGATGACCTTTCCCCAACACCTGCCAACACTGAAAGAGAAACCTTCAGAAATTGCCAAAACAAATCCCTCCATGTCCTCCGAGGGGCTGTAGGCTCCAGATTTTGTCATACGGCTTTGGGCCCCCCCCCCCCAGATTTAAGTTGTGCCCCCTGACCACCCCCTCCACACTGGATGCTATGCCCAACTGCTGAGCTCCTTTCTCATTACAGCACTCTATGCTGCTGCTCCTCTGCAGGGCTAAAATCTCGTTCCTTTACAACACAGCCCGTCAGCCACAATCTGCAAAGGGTGTACCTGCCTACAGCAACTGCACTGCCATTCCGACCCAGAGAATTTCACAGGTCAGAATGGCAACATAAAAGCCAGATACACCCTGTGTAGGCTGACATTGTGTGTAAAGGAAGGTGATTTTTAGCCCTGTGTAGTGTGGGAGTGAGGAGCGTGCTGTATACAGTGCTGGGATGGGAAAGGAGCTCTGCCAAGTCCTCTAATTCTCCAGCGGTGATCCCTGTCCTCTAATGTAGGGAGCAACTCTGGGAACAACAAAAACTCTTAAGCCACTTTGAGTATCTTGGCGTGTGGTGGGTGTATCTACATGAACGGTGGAAGTGGTGGGGGAGCCCAGTTCAACTTTTGCATCGTGGCCCACAAGCTTCAAGCTACGCCTCTGTGGACAACAACCCTAAGCACACAGCCAAGATAACAACAAAGGAGTGGCTACGGGACAACTCTCAATGTCCTTGAGTGACCCAGTCAAAGCCCAGACTTGAACCCAATTGAACATCTCTGGAGAGATCTGAAAATAGCTGTGCACCGATTCCTCCCCATCCAACCTTATGGAGCTTGAGGGGCCCTGCAAAGAAGAATGGGAGCAACTGCCCAAAATAGGTGTGCCAAGCTTGTAGCATCATACTCAAAAAGACTTGAGGCTGTAATTGGTGCCAAAGCTGCTTCAACAAAGTATTGCACAAAGGCTGTGAATACTTATGTACATGTGAATAAATATAAAAAAAAAATTATTTATATATATATATATATATATATATATATATATATATTTCTGAAAAGATTTTCAAACAAACTTCTTTCATTTTTGTTATTATGAGGTATTGTTTTGTAGAACTTTGAGGAAAATACTGAATTTAATCCATTTTGAAATAAGGCTGTAATATAACAAAATGTGGAAAAAGTGAAGTGCTGTGAATATTTCCTGGATGCACTGTATATTGTAGACGCTATAACCTTTGCGCAAAACCAAACTATGAGATTATTTTTTATTTATCTATTTTTTACTAGTAATGGCAGCGATCGGCGACTTATAGTGGGACTGCGACTTTGCGGCGAACAGACTGACACTGTTTGGGAACCAGTTACACTAATACAGTGATCAGTGCTAAAAATGATGCACTGTCACTGTACAAATGACACTGGTTGGGAAGGGGCTCAACCGGTACAATCAAAGCGTTCACTGTGTGCCTAACCAGTGTTTGTGAACGGTATTAGGTGTTTTTACTAGGGGAAGAGATGGGATTTATTCCATGCCTTCACCCCCCCCCCCCCTCATTAGAATAGTTATCTGCCTTGTTTACATAAGCAGATTGCAGTTCTGTGCTCCGCCTTACGGTCGGCGGGTGCTGGTGGACATCGAGTACCTGGCACCCGCCGATCAGCTTGCGATGTGCGCCACCTACCCGGAAGTGCGGGATCACGTGTATATGTGCGGGATCAAGTGTATATATGATCCGGCGCACGGCTGCTGCCCTGTAGCAGTAAAACTGCTATAGGGCGGACGGCAAGCTGTTAGTGACGCTAAAATCTGGTTTAAAAAAATCCTATTCATGTATTTATTCTTGACTCAAGAAATATCTTCTATTTCAGCCACCTCCAAATTCATTTTTTTTTTTTTTTCTTTTTTTGGCTGTGATCCAATTTCCTTAGAGGGTGGTCATGTTTTTTCTCCATGAACCCACTGTATGTGGGAGCATAGCCACCCTCTGTGGCAAATGACCACAACTAACATGCAATGCTTGTTCCAGACAAATGGAAGTGAGGGGAGGCGTTCTGGAGCTTATGGAGAACATTACATGGAGGAAGAAAAACACCATAAGAAACAAATTAATGAAAAATGGATGGCTGGTTCATATAGTGCATGTGTATGGATTATTTTTGGAGAATCAAGATACCTTTCATGTCATTTTAAAATGTAATTTTAAAAATGGAAATTGAAAAATGGACTACTTGCCTAATCTACCAATCCTCCACACACAAGACCGGTCCCTGTGGCTCCTACCTCCCCCGTGGTCTTGTGCAATGGACTGTTCCTGACGTCATAGAGCCCACAGACCTGCTCTGGAGGTGAGGATGTCCATTAACCGGATCTTGGGAGATCATTGTTTGCAACGGTGGAGCCGAGGATTGAGTGAGTATACAGCTCACCCC
>BLSH010053187.1:2774526-2793469 GCA_018402905.1 Glandirana rugosa | reverse complement strand
ACCCCCCCCCCCCCCCCCGGTAAAAACCAGTAGTTGACTCATGCAACTCAAATGGATTCGTAAGGAGGGGACTTGCTGTATTCTGGTGCTTGCTACTTCTTTAACCACATTCACATTATATAGTATTCATACAAGTTATATTTATATTATATTTAAATGGTGTGTTTTTTTTTTTTTCCTTTCTTCAATGTAGTTAAAATAGTTCTGCATTTAATATGTATTAAGTTGGAAAAAAAAGGGGGGGATACATCTGTGGGAGTGGCAAATCTTCCCATTCTTGGCTACTGCTAGTAGAGATCTCCAAACATACCCTGTGTCTCTTATTACTCTTATTACTCTTCCGTTGTGTATAGGCTCTGTCTCTCTTCAGCCACTAGATGGTGCTGTATATAAAACCTCATTGGCACTACCATCGGTGAAAGACCTTGTAAGAATGATGCTGAGGATGGTGGACTTTTTTTTGGTACCTTCCTTGCTGTCCCTATGGACAGCAGTTATATAATAACTCATTTTTTTTTTTGTCCTTTTTCCCAGGACTTGGAATAAGGACCTCCAGTTACTAAATTATTCTAGAGCAATATATTTGCACTTCTTTACAGCACGGCCATACAAATGCATATTGCACTTTTGGTGGAATCAGGTGTTGCGTACAACTATGCAAGTAGTCACTGTTCAGCTCTTGAAAAATAAATGTGTACTAACGTAGATTTCCATTACCTCTGTACTACTCTACTTAGTTTTCTGCATTGGATAGCTTGTTGGGTTACATAACCATAAAGTAATACTGTTACTTTTGTGTTGCAGAGCGACTGTTTAAAATGTCACAAGAAGAGAGGCGCCAAGAGCTGCTCAGAGATTACATTCCACTGAATGATATTCCAACATGGCTGAACCAATATGGAGACACACCAGCAGAAGGTAACAGTTTAAGAGTGCTTTATTGCAAAACCTCAAAACTTGGTTCACTGCTACCCTTCTCCCCCACAGCCGGGACAATGCTTGGGAGAGGATTGGGTCATCTAGGAATACCGCTATAACAAGATATTGAGTTTTTCTGATTAGAGATGCACCGAAATTTTGTTGGCCGAAAAGTAATGGTGCACGAATGGAATTTTGATGCCGAAACCGAAAATGCACTAAGCCGAAAACCAAAAATGACAGTTTTTAAAAAATATTTATATTTTTATATACAATTGTCATATGCAGCCTACCTGTGCCTGGGCACTGATAGATGGCACTGATAGGCGGCACTGATAGATATGAGGTGACACTGATTGGCACTGACAGGTGGCACTGATTGAGGAGATGAGGTGGCACTGATAGAGATGAGGTGGCACTGATGGAGGAGATTGAGTTTCACATTACTCAGATATCGTGGCTTGTAAGAGCTGCTCTGTGTGTGACATACTCATGTAACTGATTGCAGAGATCTGTCATAACCCGCCCAGCACCTATCCCATTGGCTGGTGTTTGATAGCTTTTTGGTCCTGCCCACCCCCGACATCACTACTGAGTTTTGACAGGTCTCTGCAATCAGTTACATGAGCGTTTTACACACACAGAGCGGCTCTTACAAGCCGCACTATCTGAGCAATGTGAAAATCCTCATCTCCTGCAAAAAAAAAAAAACATGGACACCTCGCAGTGGGCGGCAACTGGGGCTGACCCAGCCCCCTTTCAATATCGGTATCAGTAATTTTTCTTCTTTCGACCGATGCCAAAAAACAGTTTGGATGATAGTTTTCAGCGGCCGAAATTTTGGTGCATACCTACCGAAAATGGTGTTATCTGCATTTTTCCGACAAGAGAAAAAGGTGCCGCTTAAATTTACCATGCTTTTTGGTGTGTTTTTTCATTGGACATGTGACTCAAAAATATAACCGGTGCGTTATCCATGCATTTAAACAGTGAGGTGCATTTCTTGTGCGTTTATTTTAACTGACCAAAAATGCTGCAAACAGGATTTTTAACATCACAACTAAAGCGCAACGGGCCAGAGTGAAGACCTTCATAGAATTTAAAGGGATACATTTTTCCTTGAGCTTTTCTTGCGCTAAAGGGTCCAATAATGTCCGACAATAAATTTATATTCATTTAAATTCATGATATTAATTAAAAAGTCAAACCGAATACAATTCTATATAAAAACATATATATTTTTTAAAAAACTGCAAGTTTTTGATTTTCGGCCAAGTGCATCCTACATTTTTGGTTTCAATTTCGGCACCAAATTTCCCATTCGGTGCACCTCTACTTCTGATGTCTAAAGTGCTCTTAACAGAAGAAGAAGAAGAAATTACAAATTGTAAACTTTATGAAGCGACCAGTCAACTCTTTTCATTATTAATGAAGGTGCTAACTGTGTATCCACCAGCTGCAAAGAGCAGTACTCAAGGCCTTGGTCAGATATCTTAGTGGTGGTCTCTTGTTGGGGGAAGGGGGAGGCGACATCTCAAAATTTGTTTGGCCTAAGTTCCCTTCGTGAAGTGGATGTTTTAGTTTGATTAGCTAGTCCACAAAATATGCATTTACATTGATACAAATAAAGTAAAAAGTGTTGTTAAAAAAACCCATGTTCATCACCAGGCTAACTTAACCTCTTTGCAGAATGCCCAACTTGAAAGTGACCTCCCCCCCAACCCCTCCTGTCTGACTGTCCCAGTTCACACTGATGCGGTGCAAGATGCGCAGCAATTCCTGTGTGTTTCCCGAACTGCATCACAATCGTGCTTCATTCATGCGAACTGTTGCGGTTGTCAATGTTAAGTTAACGACAACCTAAAAATGGTTTGCAAAACACAGTGCAATTGGCTGTATCGAATCAGGTGTGAACACCCATGCGATCCAATTCCAGTGCCCACCTCCTGATCCATACCAGGCCATGTGCCCTCAACATGGGGCCCCGCCCCAAAGCACCTTGTCCCATGTCGATGGGGCCTAAACGGGCTGTAGATATTTCTGGAAAGTACTGGTCATGTATTACATGTGACCTATATCTGCGCTGTGTGGAGTGGCAAAACTGAAGCCTTTTCTTACTAAGAAAAACATCCAAGCCCAGCATTAAGTCTGGCAAAAGTACGTGTTATGGTCTGAAGATACCAAGATTGAACTTTTTTGCCAAAGTTCAAAAAGGTATGTCTTGTGCAGGATCAACACTGCAAATCGCCAAAAAAAAAAAAAAACCATACCCACAGTGAAACATGGTGGTGGCAGCTAAAACTTTGGGGCTGTTTTCCTTCAGCTGAAAACTGGGGCTTTGGTTAAGGTGTAGGGACCTATGGACCGTTCCAAAAATCTGTCAAATTTGGCACAAAACATTAAGGTTTCTGCTAAAAACCTGAAGATTAGGATCACCTTTTTAGAATGACAATGACCCTAAGTATACCTCCAAATCAGCAAAAAAAACAAAGTTTTACAATGGCCCGGCCAGAGCCATTACCTAAATCCATTTGTAAATCTGTCGGGTGATCTGAAGAGGGCTGTCCACAGGAGATGCCTTCACAATCTGATAGATTTGATGCGCTTTTGTAAAGAAGAGCGGGCAAATATTGGCAAGGCAAGATGTCATGCTGATAAGACTCCTACCCCAAAAAACTGAATGCGGTCATAAAATCAAAAGCTGCTTCAGCAAAATGTAAAAAAATTGGTATTCATTTGTATAGGAAAAATATATGCATGTATGGGGAGTGGGTACTCCCCTAGACTCCTTTCTTCCTGGCAGCAAAAACGTTTGGTGCTTGTAAACGTGTGAAACACGTTTAGATACGTCAAGCGCTTGGGCATTAATTTAATTGGGCAGAATAATTCTAGCCATTAAATTAAATTAACGCTTATGCATTAAACGTGCCTAGCGCTTAGGCGCATTTAGATGCGCCAAGCGTTTTTCCTGACAAAACTGATTCTGAAGGCACTGGTTGTGTGTGTTGTTGTTTTTTTTTATTTTTTTTTTTTTATATTTTTCTGCTTCTAAAAGTCCCAGCTTTTCAACTCCTCTAAGCTGTGTGCATGGACACATAGACTAACATGCAGGGGTGTTTGAAGTAGGAACAAAAATGCAAATGTCCCTATAAACGTGTGCATGTGACCTAAGGAGTAACTGAATAATGTAAAAGTGTGCCTAATGCTCCGCCTGTTGGTAGAAAATGAGAATGCATAATACTGTGAAATTCTTGTGAAATTCTACTTCATATAAGAAAGTAAATACAAATTTTCTACATGTTCCCTAGAATAATAGGGAGTGAGAGGTGGGGGGCTGGGAGGAGCTGCACTTAGGTTTTTTTTTTTACCTTTTTAATGCAGAGAATTCATTAAGGTAAAAATCCTTCATCCCGTAGAACCACTTTTTAACTCTTTAATTTACAGTTGATGTTTTTACTGAGCACTAGAAGCTCTCCACTTTTGTGGGGGAAAGAGCATAGATCAGTGCTACACAAGCCCTATTGTAATTTAATGTGATTAAACATTGACTTTGCTTTTTGAGCTGCAGTGCTGTTTTTTTCTGTAAAATGCAATATGGCCACTTGGAGACCTCCTGTACACAGATGGTATACAGAACGCCGAAATGTAATTTCCTGCTTGTGTGATTGGCTTATTGATTTCTCCCAGATGTCTGCACTAAGATACAAGTCAAAAATTTTGGGTTTCCCCTTCAACAAAAATTTCTTTGAGATACTGCCAAAGGTAAATTACGCCTTCAGGAATCGGCATTGTGCCACTCTCCTCATTAGAACCCTGCAAGTGCAGCAGCTGATTGATAATTATAAAGTCACTCCCATTTAGATTTTTACACATGGACAGAAATGAGGTAGGAATCTGCAACACTGTTTTTAAAATCCTCGCAAAACACATAGATCACCCAGAGGGGAGTGTGTGTGTGTGTGTTTTTTTTTTTAAATAAGTGGGGTTACTCCTTAACCACTTCAATACCACCAGACGTCATATGACGTCCTTGAGTTTGAGTGGTGATATCTGAATGGTGCCTTCAGGTAAAGGCACCATTCAGATACCGTTTTTTTAGAGCCGGCGATTCTGCGTCTGATAAAAGTGGTCTTAGCGGCGGATTCGCCACAAGATCTCTTTTATCGGTGGTAGGAGAGGTGCCCCCGCCACTTTCCCATCATCTCCGCCACTTACCGGACCATCTGCAGCGGCGGAGATTATCAGGTGCACAGGAAGCCGAGTGAGCAGAAGGTGCCGCCCACTCGGCTCCATAACATTACAGGGTGGAAGCGACGTCACAAGTCGCTTCCGCCCCATGGTCTTAAAGGGCCCATTTTTTTTTTTTTTTTTTTTTTTGCATTTAACTGTAAATATGAGATCTGAGGTCTTTTTGACCCCAGATCTCACATTTAAGTGTTCCTGGCATGCTTTTTTCTATTACAAGGAATGTTTACATTTTCTTGTAATAGGAATAAAAGTGATCCAAAGCATGACATGTTGGGTATCAATTTACTAGGCATAACATTATCTTTCACAATATGGAAAAAATTTGGGCTAACTTTACTGTTGTCTTTTTTCACTCAAAGTGAATTTTTTTAAAAAAAATCACGCTTGTAAGACCACTGCGCAAATATTGTGCAACATAAAGTTTTGATATATATACACACACACTCACACTATACTTGTTATGAGGATGGGCAGCGCCTCTGAACACCAGTAATCAGCAAATCATGAACACCAGTAATCAACAAATCATACGTGAAATAAAGTGCTCATAATGACTAAATATGATTATACAATAAACTAAAAATCCGATCCATCATGATAATCCATTCCCAAAATAAAAATGTGCTCAGTGCAACAAATTAATAAACCAATGTCTGTATCAAAAAAAGCGCTTATAAAGTGTCAAAGTGCTTAAAAAGTGCTGACAAAGTGCATAACCAATCAGTCCGTATTGCATTTCATAGAAAAACAACAAAAAACAAATGAATGGGTGGATGTTGAATTAATTGCAAAACAACAATATATATACCAAAGCGCTTATAAAGTGTCCAAGTGCTTAAAAAGTGCTGCTGAGAGTGCATAACCAACAGATTCTTCCAAGGTGAAAAAATGAACAAGGTGCTGCTTAACAGTGCTGAAAGGGTTACTCCAGGTGGAACATGCAGTCTGTGCCAAACCCCCCCTCTGTATCCCCACTCACCAGAGACTATTGACCATCTGCTTTTCAGTCAGTGGTCAAAATGAGCTTGTGTTAGTGGGGAGAGGCAGCAGGTGCCCGAATGCTGGATCATTGATCGAACTCTTCAGCGATAAATTGTTAGGATGGTGCCTAAAAGGCTCAGAGTAAAGGGAAAACTCATGTGTAGACCGCCAACAATAAAGTTTATTTGCGCAAGTGGAAAGCTACTTACAGAATAGCAATGATAAAAAAGCCTGTGATGTACAATCCAAGGCGGCGTGCGTTCCACTGACCCTCTCCACCCGAACCGGAAGTGTTGGTGACGGCTGCGGTGACCGGAAGTGATGTCAACGCGTTTCGCCACGTGATTGGGCGTCTTCACGGTATATATACTATAATATAATGTTTGGTGGGTTTAAGCAATTTTATAGCACAAAAAAATGTTTTTATCTTGTAAAAATAGGCCTGGTGTTGAAGTGGTTAAGTTTATCACCATAGACTCCGGACAACTATTGGGTTTATAGGTCTTGATTTAGCTAGTACAAGCAGTTCCTCAGTTACAAACATCCGACTTGCATACGACTTGTACTTCATTAAGGCAGCATGACGTCACACTGGACCTGGAAACTGCTGGGCGGCCATCTTGCTGCTCACCGCATACTGCCACCTATTGTCTGGCGGACCTTTCAGTAACCCAACATCACTGCATGGCCAGTTAACCCTTCCCTATGCTGTCCAAAACTTTAATACATTTTTTGGATGTAGTTAAACTTAAAAAAAGTACCTGTTCCAACTTGCATACAAATTCAACTTAAAGCGGAGTTCCACCCAAAAGTGGAACTTCCGCTTATATGCTTCCTCCCCCCTCTGGTGCCTACATTTGGCACCTTTCAGGAGGAGTGGGGATCGGGAACCTGTTTGACAGGTCCCCTTCCCCACTTTCAGGAGACGGGGCCGCACCACAGCCCATCTCTCGGAAGTTCGACCGCGCCCCCCCCCTCCTCCTTGCCATGCCATCAAGAACATGCAGTGCGCTTCGCGTATGCGCAGTTGGATGCCAACTGTGAAACCGAAAGGCTTCACTGCCGGGTTCCCTTACCAGGAATGGCGGCGGCAGCACCTGAGATGTGATCCAAAGATCGGCTGGGGTGCCGATATCGCAAGCTCCCTGGATAGGTAAGTGCCCTAATATTAAAAGTCAGCAGCTACAGTATTTGTAGCTGCTGACTTTTATTTATTTATTTTTTTCACCCAGGCTGTAACTCCTCTTTAAGAACAAACCTACAGAACCTATCTTGTTTGTAACCCGAGGATTGCTTGTACTCTTATCTATTTTATTCAGTAAACTCCTTGGGCAGCCAACCACCTTGTTTTCGCTTCCATGTGCACTTCATTCTAATGCTCAGCCATATTTAATGTCAGGAGGCCATGTCCTTACTCAGCTCAGGCGTCAAAACTCGGGGTTGGAGACCAGTGACGCTTACCAGTGTTTGGGAAGCTGCCCCTAGTGCCCAAAAGTCATGTAAACTAAAATTCTTTTTGTCACCAAATTGTCACCTCTTAAAACCTACAGTAATTTGTAAAATGGTATGTGCACCTCTGAGATCACTTATTGAGTTAAGTTTCTACATGCATAATCAGTTTTGTTTTTCTTTCTATCATAGATCTGCATGCATCTTAAGCCGACCATAGATGATTCCAATTTCTTTCCTGCAGCCACGGGTTGGGAGAACAAACAGTGATTATTGTTAGTGGTTATAGCAGCTGGCAATATTGGAATAAAAAATCCGACAGGCTGTTTATACCAAAGTTGATCGATTGATCAATCAGCCTGCCCAAACATGGTTTCAATCTCGGTTGCTCCCTGCTGAACCGGCTGAGATGCGAACTGTTTATGGCCAGCTTTAGACCCCTTTCACACTTGTGCGAGTTGTCCTGCGATTTGGGACTGAGAAGTCGCATGACAAGTCGTTCCCCCATTATTTCCGATGAGTACCAGTCATATCTGTATGGTTTTCAAGTCGTGGCGACTTCAAAGTAGTCCCTGCATTACTTTTGGCCCAGCTTTGATGTAACTTGAGGTCCATAGACTTCAATGTTATACCCTCAAAGTCTCATGCAAATCGCACCTGAATAATATAGATGTGATTTCTGTACGACTTTGTAATAGGTGTTCATTGAGCCAAAGTTGCAACAAAGTCGGACCAAAGTCATACTGATCCAAAATCACATCAAAATCGCTGCAAAAAAACACGGTTAAATCGGGTCACACAAGTGTGAAAGGGGCCCTAGTCTCAAACACCAGTGGTTTTTTAATATTTGTTTAACTTGCTTCTCGGTTGTTGATCATTTGCATGGATGTTGCTGTAATTTTTTATTATTTTTCCAAACCATTCAATGAGTTTTATTTTCCTTGTGATTGTTGTTGAAAAACTGTAAAGAGGTATTTTCAGTGAATTACAGGGAATTGCCTTATAATTAATGCCCTAGCTAAAGGGCCCTGCTAAATCCATTTGTTTTCTGGCATCCCAGTCATGTTGAAAAGTTAATTTCAGGATCGCAGACAGCCTCTCAGAGCACCCGGCTTCTTGCATGTTAATGTACAATGTCTGAAAAGAAATTGCCGCAGACCAGAAAGGTGATGATGAAAGTTGCTGCACAAAGGAAAGCACAGTTGGCGGTGTAAATCAGGGATTTTCAACCTTTGTTCCAAGCTTAGGAAACCTTTTTAACTTAATGTAATACTGCTATTAAAGCGATATTAAACCCAAAATCAAAAATGTAACACATTTCAGCTTACCAATCATTTGATTTGGTGGCCACATTAGTTTTTTTCTTTTTAGGCTTTTTCACCTGGGGATCTGGCAAGTAACACACCTGTATCATTCGGGCGCCACTCTGGATGACGAAGCTCAGCACTGTCAATCTTGGAGTGGCGTGCTAGAAAAACTAGCAGACCTAAATGCACATAACAAACTAAAGCTTAACTCCTAGTATTTTGCAAGCGGCTACAGCAAACTGATTATTTTTTTTTTTTTACTTTTGGGATAAAGGTATTAAATAAATAGAAAGCTCCCTGTTAGTGCTAAATCGTCTGCCATCCTTGTAACTGCAGGAGAGCTTTTCTCTTGAAAAACAGACTTCCTGGCAAGATCACCTGCTGAAAATAGAAGATGGCCTAAAAAAGGCAACTTTTTTCTGATTTGATAAGCTGCAATATGTTTGCTTTTAGGTGTAATACTGCCTTAAATACATTTTGCATTGTAGCTGTTCATTTTTAACTTAAAATAATTAAATTATTATGTATTATTAATTATGTATAATTAACCACTTAAGCCCCCGAAGGTTTTACCCTTTTCTTGACCAGGCCATTTTTTGCGATACGGCACCGCATTATTTTAACTGACCATTGCGTGGTCGTGGGACGTTGTAACCAAATACAATTTGTCTTTTTTCCCCCCACAAATAGAGCTTTCTTTTGGTGGTATTTGATCACCTCTGTGTTTTTTTATTTTTTGCGCTATAAACAAAAAAATGGTGACAATTTTTAAAAAAACAAAACAAAAAAAAAAAACAATATTTTTTACTTGCTGCTATAATGCATATCCCATAAAAAATTGAAAAATAATCAAGTTTCAATCTAGGCCAATTTGTATTCTGCTAAATTTTTTTGGTAAAAAAAAATCCCAATGAGTGTGGATGGATTGATTGATTGGTTTGTGCAAAAATTGGTGTCTACAAATTATGGGATATCTTTGTGGAATTTCTATTTATTTATTTTTTACTAGTAATGGTGGTGATCAGCGTTTTTGTATGACTGCAACATTGCAGTGGACAAATTGGACACCTAACTGACACTTTGACACTTTTTTTGGGGACCAGTGACACTAATACAGCCCTCAGTGCTAAAAATACTCATGGTCACTGTACTAATGACACTGGCAGGGAAGGGGTTAACACCAGGGGCAATCAAAGGGTTACGTATGTCCCTAGGGCAGTGGCTATCAACTCCTGTCCTCAGGACCCACTAACAGGCCAGGTTTGCAAGATAAATGAAATACATCACAAGTGATATCATTTGCTGCTCAGTGTTTGCAGTATTTTAGTCTGCATCTCCCCAAGGTAATACTTAAAATCTGGCCTGTTGGTGGGTTCTGAGGACAGGAGTGGAGAACCACTGCTCTAGGGGGTGCTTACTGTGTGGGGATTGCTCTGACTGGGTGGTTAGCAGGAACATGAAATCTATGTTCTCCGATGTCAGAACAGCGATCTCCCTTGTTTACATCAGCAGATCGCCGTTTGCCTCTCTGGGGAACGATCGCGGGTGGATATCGCGTCTGGCGGACCCGCTGATTGGCTCCCCCTCTGGCCAATTAGCGCACCCCACAGAGGCTGCTGCACGGAGCGACATACAGGTACATCGTTTCGCACAGCCAGGTCGCCTTGCTGCAGTAAGTGTGCGCAAGGTGGTCCAGTAGTGGTTAAAGAGAATGTCTGGGGGGGTGGCTTATGAGAAATGGCCCTCCCCAAACAGGATATTGTTCTAAACCTGGAGGTAAACAAGAGAACCAGAGCCTTTACTAAGCGCTATCATCAGTTTGATAATAAAGTTGGCCGTGCCTTTACCCAGGACAGGGTTCTGAGCAGAGTCTAAAATGGTTCTAAATGCAGAACTTTTTTTACCTTGAGTAGTGCGGGATTTAAAAAAAAATAACATTCATACTCTCCTAGGTGGATACAGCATTGATCCAATGCTGCATCAGTCCCTTGCCAGCTAAACCGAGAACTGAATAATCAAACATCGCTGATCGCTAAATTTTCCCCTCCGCTGTGGAACCCTGGACTGTGGAGGGGGTGGGAGCGGCTGGCTCAGTCTCCCTTCTGCACGCTGAGAGGCTGAGCCAGCTGCCAGGCAGGCATCTGTTCAGATCCCGACATTATTGTTGGGATACCTGCAGAGCTCTGTCAGCCGACAATGGGCTTTGGCCTGCTGTCGGCTGAATCTGGGTCACAGGAGTGCAGAACTAAGTGCACTCCTGTGACCTGCAGGAGAAGTATGGCCAAAAGGGCTTTTACCATACTTCTCCTTTTTGATGCATTCCCTGCAATAAGGTAAAAAATGCCCCAGTAGTAGTATTGCTCCCTCACCCACTTTATACTACTTAGCTAAGTCCTACCTCGTTCTAGCGATGTGCTCATCTACAGCAGTGCTGATCTCTGTTCTATCCTCATAGGACAGAGAGGCAGCAGGAGCCATCCTCCTGATGTCAATCAAATCCTGTGGGGGGGAGCAGGGCAGAGTCACGCTGTGTTTATGGATGCACACAGCCGGCTTGGGAGGCCACATGGCCACAATGATCTAGAGATATATATATAGATATAGATATAGATAGATATATTATATTGCAGAGAATAGTGTTCAAAGTGTAACTAAGCTCTCTCAAACTATTAATCCTCATGCTGCTAGCCTTCGTAAATAGATAAGAAGATATTTTTTATTTACTTGTTTTAAACTTTTTTTTGTGTTTGTTTGTTTTTTGCTTTCTTTTAGTTGCTTCCTGGTTTCTTGCCTAGACCAAAATGATGTCATAAATCCCAGGAGTCTTTATGGCCATTTTTGTTTTTTTCTGATTTGGTGGAGAGCCATGCTTCGCTTAGCACATCCTCCTACATGCATGCCTGAGCAAAGGGCAGATGGATTTTTGGAAGTAAATGCTAAATGAATCATCTGCCCTTACTCAAGATGGCCGTGGCTAGAAAAGCTGTGTGGTTTCAGCAGGAATCTCCTGAAATTTGAGCTGTATATGGCCATTTTTACTCTGATCCTGCCCCGACCATACTGTGGATATAAAGCTTGACCCAAACACTTATTTGTTCACTGTGCACTCATAGAAACATAGAAACATAGAAAAGTGACGGCAGAAAAAGACTGAGTAGTCCATCGAGTCTGCCCCTTTTTATTTTATTTATTTATTTATTTTTTTTACATTAACCTTGTTGTCTGACTATGGATTTATGTTTATCCCAAGCATGTTTGAAGCCATTTACTGTTGACTGTCTCACAACCTCTGTTGGTAGTTTATTCCAATCATCAACCACCCTTTCAGTAAAATAATACTTTCTAAGATTAGTTTTGAACTTCCCCCCCAGTTAGTTTGAGGTCATGTCCCCGTGTTCTTGAATTTGGTTTCATATTGAAAAGACTGCCCTCCTGAACCTTATTCACCCCACTCTGACGTGCTCTCTGAGCGCTTCATGTACTTTTTTTCTTTTTTCAGTAAAGGACCACTGGAACTACCAGGATTTTACAGCAGGTTGTTGGCGCTGCTGTCTCACCAACAGGCACACATTCAAAGGACCCGTTCAGGAGCCAGACCCCAGGGTTTTAACTGCATGGTAGTGGGCATTTGACACCTTTACTCTGCTTTAACTGCACAGAGTATATTTTTATTTTTTGCTTTAATTTTTTTTCTCAGTGGGAAGAATGTTCTCCCCTTTGACTGCAGATTTATAGAAAAATGTTAGGGTTCCATGTGTAGCTAGGTGATTGGCTAAGAATGAGAATAAATTACTGGCTGCAGCTGCTCTCTGTAGCTGCTGTCGTGTGGTGCTAAACTGTTTAACAGCTATGTCAGCAAGAGGAAGGAGCTGATGAGCAGGAAGTGTTCAATAGACTCAGTCGGCAGCCATGCACTGTGGGGAATGTAGTCCTGAGGAGAGAGACTCTACTGTAATCAAGAGCTTTTGATCTACATTCCCCAGAGAGTAGATTGCTGGAAGGAAGGGAAGGAGCTACATTTTCCCAGGCTCTACAAAAAACAACCTTCTTTTGCCGTAAGGGAGACCGGAGAGTGCACATGACTGTCCAGTGTGCACCACTACTGCTGCATATCGGAGGCCTGAATGGGATCTGGAGTGCTGAGTTCAGGGGTGCCAACAAAGAGTTGACAGGGTGCAGAGCAGACAGAAGATAATGCTGTGTGACCAGATGGCGAGCTTGGGACTAGTAAACTACTGCTGTAGGGGCTTTGCTAGAGAGACTGAGCCCTTTAGAAATCAACCATATAGCCATTTAGATAAAAGTTGGTGCAGCGCTCATAAGTAATAGATGAATTCTAGTCCATAAAGCCAGTCTATAAAAACCAGTCTAATGTTCATGCTTTTAAAATACTCAGGAAGTACTTGACAGAACAGGAGACCATCACCGACACCCAAAAATACAGCTTCTTACCCCCTACAAGGGATCTTCATCACAAAGGTCAAATGAGCCTGGATAGGTAAACCTGGGCTTCTCAGCAACTCCGGACCAGCCACCGGGGGGAAGAAGGGACTCTAAGCCACCAAATAGTACGTCCTCTCTACACGGTTTTATTCACATAAGGCAGAAAAAATACCTCCATAGCATGATACGTTTTCAATGATTTATTCATTTAAAAGAACAGTAGTACACTCACAAGCATCCATGGGAAGTGTGCCTTTCCTAATGTAGGGAAACAGAGTTCCCCACCACACAGATGTCTGCCACGTCCCAGCAACCACTCCTGTCACGTCAGAAGCTCCTCCCTACGTGTTTTGTCATAGGTTAACATATCACGATATGAGGCATTTTTTCTGCCTGAAATAACACCATGTGGAGAGGACGTACCATTTGATGGCTAAGAGTCCCTTCTTCCCCCCGGTGGCTGGTTCAGAGTACTACTGTTGCTGAGATGCCCAGGTTTACCTATCCAGGCTCATTTGATCTTTGTGACAAAGGTCCCTTGCAAGGGGTAAGAGGCTGTATTTTTGGGTGTCGGTGGTGGTCTCCTGTCCTGTACTTCCTGAGTATTTTAAAAGCGTGAACATTGGACTGATTTGTATAGACTGATTTTATGGCCTATGATTCATTTATTACTTATGAGCGCTGCAGCAACTTTTATCCATTTGTTTATATTGTATTGTGTTCACCAATATTGTGCTGGCTGCTTAGTTTCTTTCAGTTGTTTATTACCTTGAGATCCTGGCGCAGCAGCAATTTCCTTTTCTGTATTAACCATACAACCAATTCATTGTATTTATAAATGCCTGCAGGCTTGACTGGGACTGTTCTCATGTGTATCAATGGTACAACTGGGCCCCAACACTAGCCGGGTGGATAGCTGCCACTAAGGAATATCCCTTTACAGCTGCTATACAGAGACCTTTATCTATTGCCTATGCTAACGGGTATCTCTTGGGGGACATTGCACCATATCCTAGCCTTTTTTTCCTGGAGTGCACTCTAGACTAGTTATTGCAGTTAATGCTTACATGCACTGTACTGCTGATTCATGAGTTTATCCCCGTCTAGTGGTACTGAACTCTGCTCTATGTTGCTATGGCTTAGTGATTATGCTGTCTAATTTGCTGGGAACAAGTGCCTTGTTCGACAAAACTGTTGCAGATCACAGAATGGCAATTGAGCATCTTCAGATCCCAAAGCGATGAAACCATACTCAATGTAATCTTCTTAGTACTTTCGCTTGCTTCCTTGCTTTCCATTTAACAGTTTCTCTTTCAGAGTTCCAGACTTGATTAAGTATTTCTCCATTGCTAAACAATGAGCAAACATTATTTATAAGCATCAAAGTGGAAATGAAACGGTCTCTATTATAATATAATTAGAGAAATCAAGTTCTCCCGAGATCTCGCACAAGTCTCGCGTTACGAAAGAAACCAATCAATGGCAGACTGACAGAGGTTGCAGTTTTTTATATATGTTACTTTTTCAACCTTAATTTTACCATTTCATTTTTCGATATGTTCATGGTTTCAAAACTCTAGCAATTTTAAATATTTTTCAAAACTCCCATGGCGCATCGGCAAATCTCACTTGCCATGGCACACCGTTTGAGAATCACTGGTCCAACCTGTACCAGTACATTGAGCATTGAGTTCATTTACCTCTAAACTGTGTTATGTTTATTTCCTGGTGCTAATTGACAGCCAAGGTGAAGGTATCTATACTTGTGTTCTCGTAGGTGCTTGCAGTAACTTTCATTCAACCAGGTGTGTCAGAGGGGCTGAGGTTGTTTTTGGAGTCGAGGCGCAGAACAGAGAACCCTAATTGTTAAACCGCTTCTGCAAGGGTAGCGCTACACAGGGAACCCTGGTTTGGAATGGTTGCTCAATAGTTATTGGCTCTAGTCAATGGAATTGCTTAAGCAAATTGAATTTCTGTCTTTTGTAATACAGCTTTTCTGCTCTAGCTTCTGCTACAAACACCGTTGATTTTATGACTTTCTGCTACTTTTTTATTAATGTTTTATGAAGAGTGCAATGTGATCTCAGGAGGATGTAATAGATTAGAACTATAATAAGACCAGTAAGTCATGGTTAATTTAGATTGTGCTGTGTCTTATGATTATTTCCGCTTAGCTGCGCACATGAAGACGTACGGACTCTTTTGGTTAACAAATTATGTAGTCTGTTCGATATTCCTGTCTCCTGTTGGTCAGCCTAATCCCAGGACTAGAGTATTTTATTGTAAATTTTCAGATATATATTGAACACTGCAATAAATCAACCCCCTGTACAGTATCGATTATAACAAGGATTCTACATGATGGTATTGAGTGGTGTTAAAGTTTAACATAGAAAATATTTTCTGTTTTAATCTTGTTAAATTAAAGTTTTCAAAAAGCAGTGCAATTTGTGTGGAAATATATTGTGTGTTTGATCAAGTAAGGCCAGCCATACGGTAATTATTTTTTTTGTTTAACCAGTGGATTAAACAAAAAATATATTTTTTTTTTCTCCATCCACACGCTCGATAGGGGAATCACCCCTGCTGCGCTATTGTGTTTTGATGCCAGGGGAACTTCCCCGCCATCAGAATACACTAATCAGTGCCGCTGGCTATAGCCAGCAGCACTGATTGATCGGGAAAACCCAAAAGGCTGGTTGTATAAAACTTCTGTACATCCAGCTTGCCCATACATGGATCCTGCTGAAACGACCAAATTTCAATCCATGCATGGCCGTGTTAAGACAATACAAGGAAGACATCATGATGGCCCAGAGTAGGTCATATCATCACGACCCTGAATAGCAAGAAAATATGAAGTCCATATTCAGTAATTTGCTTAAAGATCGGCGTATAAATAGAACCTCTGGTATCTAATAGGAAAAATGTACGAAAGGTCAAATATCTCACATCAGATCTATCAGTTTTAAACCCGAGATAGTAACCAATGAGTATACATGATCGGAAAAAACTGTGCAATCTTCAGTAAAGATAGCATAGTGTGATAACGCATGAGTGCTTTTACAATTATATTTTTACCACTTTGATTATTTCTGTTTTATCAATTATTGTTCTAAATTTCCCTTAGCACTTTGTGTATGCACTTATTTGCACTATTTTTTTTTTCTCACTGGATGTTTCACATGTTTAATTTGAGTTGTTTTAGCTCTTCATTGTTGGGGTTTTACGTAGTTAAAGGGGTTGTAAATTCAAAAGGTTTTTTTATCTTAATGCATTCTATTAATGCATTCTTAAACCTTTTGTGTGCAGCAGCCCGCCTTGACCCCCCTAATACTTACCAGAGCCCCATCTCTGTCCAGCGATGTGAACGAGTGTCTCAGCCGTCTGGGACTCTCCCTGCTGACTGGCTGAAACACTGCAGTGGTGCCATTGGCTTCCTGTGCTGTCAATCAAAGTCAGTTAGCCAATCAGGAGAGAGAGGGGGCAGGCCGAAACCGAAACTCCATGTCTGAATGGACACAGGGAGCTGCAGCTCGGCTCGGGTGCCCCCATAGCAAGCTGCTTGCTGTGGGGGCACTGAACAGGAAGGAGGGGCCAGGATCACAGACGATTGACCTGAGAAGAGGAGGATCTGGGCTGCTCTGTGCAAATCCACTGAAACAGAGGAGGTAAGTAGAACATGTTTGTTATTTTCAAAGAAAAAAAAAATGAGACTTTACAATCACTTTAATATATCCTGTATCAGGCTACTGTGTTGGCAGCTTCTTTGTCAGTTCTGGAACTAAGCACACATTTTCTTTGAATAAAGATGCCATAGTAGCCAATAAATCAATTGCAGAATTGTAAGATGTAGACATGTTGTATACGACACTCGGAGATCTAAGAACAGTTATTGAGGTAATCCGGACTAAAGCTGGACAAGAAGGAAAGAGGAAGACAAAGAGAAGAGTGAAAAAAAGAAATGGATAAATAAAAAGGGGAGGGAAGTGAATACTCTGTAAATTAAAACCCCCTCATCCAGACTTCCAAGGTGTAATACACAGCATTGCCTCCAAGGGTCCCCAGCAACCAAAGAGGCCAACATGAGCACTCAACATCTCTCAACTAATATAGTCCTAGGTATGTGTAAAAGATGAATACCGTCCAAGTGATCCGAATTACTTCAACCCCTTAGGATGTACCCCTACTTCCACGGATTGAAGGGATTTTACTAGGATGCTTGCACCTGCAGCCAGCAATGGGCTTTCTTTTTAGAAGTGATACAAGAAGCTATACAGCTGCTCGATCACTTCTACAGGTTGTGGAAGAATGACCCCCCCCCCCCCCCCCACACCGCTGCTCTCCTGAGTGATCGAGGAGCCGCTCGGATTCCATGTAATCTGAAGGGAAGAAGGTACATCTGTACCCACCTGCCCTCTCTGATGCAAAAGACTAGACGGGGGTTTTAATCACTCTGGTTTCGGTCTGATGTTTACAAGCCGTTAACAGCTTGTACAGCATCTGATCAAACCAATCTTTTTTTGAGACCCCACATCTCTCCATAAAATATTCATCCCTTGCGATAGTAATTAAGTTGATCAAAAAAAAATTGAGACCGTGTACAAAAAAAAAATGTTTAAAGTTCTCACGTGCAAATGCATACATAAGTCCCACACACGTATTTAAATGGTGATCGCACCACATGTGTATCGTCGCCAACATCAGAGCAAGACAAATTACTCTAGCACCAGACATCCTTTGTAACGCTAAAATGGTAACCTGTAAAGACTTTTAAATCATTGCCTATGGAGATTTTTAGGTACTGTAGTTTGGCGCCGTTCCATGGGATTGTGCAATTTTAAAGTTTGACATGTTGGGTATCTATTTACTGTATGTAATATATTTTACCAAAAAAGTTGGTATGATATTGTTTATGTGCACTAAAATTCATTAACCCTTTCGCTTCTAGAGCTGTTTTTGCATTTTTTGCACACCTGCTTAAAAAATTAATTTTGGGCCTGAAGATTACATAAACCCTCAAAACAGTATTCATTTTCTGAAAGCAGACACACAAGAGAATATAATGGTGGTAGTTCCAATTTTCAAACAATATTACCGAAAAGTTTGGAAACTCAAAATTTGAGTAAAAAAATACACTAAACATAATATGATGCAATAAATTTTTGGTAACATATAAAAGACATAAATAGATAGCGAACATGTCAAACCTTTAAGTTTGCGTGCGCCTGTGAAATGGCGATAAACTTCAGTACCCTATATTTTCCATAGGCGACACTTTAAAAACCCACTATAGATCATCAATTTAGCATTAGAGAGCAGGTCTGGTGCTAGAACTATTGGTCTCACTCAGCATGCGTGGCAATGGGTAACCTGTATATCGCAATCAACGTTTTCATGCATAGGTGACCTCGGTGCTTGCGTTTACATTCGTGCATATATTTGGAGGTGGGGGACTCGCTTTTTTGGGATGGGGGGGATTTAACATGCTTGGGTGTAACTTAAATTTTTTACAGTCCCAAAACTTATTTTTTGCTTTTAACTTTTTTTTTCCATCACATAGCGGCCAAAAAGTCATGTTGGATTATAACAAACTT
>BLSH010053187.1:2725617-2744087 GCA_018402905.1 Glandirana rugosa | reverse complement strand
TTTCTTTTGGCGAGGCGGCCCACTAGAGACAGACATGTCTTTGTCTAAAGACGGAGTCGTACAGGAAAGGGTTTGACTGAAAAGTCCTTTTTGATGGAGGTACCAGTGGTGGACTCGTTAGAGACATAACATTATTCTCTTCTCCTTAGACGTCCTACGGTGGACTCTGATGCAATCTATGCCGTGGTTATAGATGTGTATGAAGCTCGTCTTGTGGATTGGTACCTCAATATGGTAAAACTGATCATATAGATAACTCCATGGTTAGGTGTTCTGCTCGAAGTATGTGTAGATATTGGTGCCGTATCTAACGTAGTCTCAGGTGGCATCCTGCAGATTCCTCTTCTCTTATTACAATACAGAGATTGCTCAGGTGGTGACCATGGAGGTAGTTTTTCCTGAAAAGTCAGTTTGGGAAAGGACATGCTGAGGCAGAAATCTGTTTCTGTACAGACAGAGATCACCCGGCGGAGCGGTTTTCTTTTTTCTCCCCCCCCCCCCCCTCAAAATGGTTTTCTGTTTCTCATTAGTGTTAAACCCACAACAGTAAAATCAGTCTGTATATACAGTAAAGCATGTTTGTTATACTTACTGTGGAACCTAAGGGTTTAATCCTCTACATTGTGTAAAAAGGCTGTTTGATCCTGTCTTCTCTCATCCTCCCATTCTTTTACTGTCTCCAATCAATCTCCTGATAGAACAAAGCCTTGGGGGCACTCTGCGTATTGCTGGAGAGATTGCTTGTTTTTTTTTTTTTAATTGGAATGGTGCATGTGATTACCACATGACCAATCAGCATTGTCCAGACAGAGGGTCAGGGGTCCTGCAGCCTCCTGGCACAGTCAGAGGCGAATACAAACTCTCCCTACAAGCTTTAACCAGACACTGATAGAAGTTGTACAACTGCTATATACTGCTGATGAGAAAAGGTATTTTAACAGTTTATATTTACGAAAATAATGTTAATGTTCTTTGTGCTGTATGAGACCAGATATAGTGAATGCAGGTTCCAGGGTTTAGTAACACTTTAAAGATGTAGCCTCCAGGGCTGTCATCCTAAGGCTCCATGCACCCTGTATCTCAAAAACGACTGTTTTTGGTCGTTTTGGCGTTTTTTTTTACAACCCAAAAACGCCACTTTATTTTATCCTATATGTCCATGCACACATGGTCGTTTATTGTCTTTTATCAGCAGTGGCGTTTTTGGGCTGTTTTTGAATTGGCGTTCAAAAGTCGTTCTCCTGACCACAAAAAATGCAGGTGTATTGGCGTCTGCCGTTTTTTGCAGTCAATGGAAGCCATTGAAGAAAAAAACGCCAAAAAACACCAACGCCGGTTTATCGGCGTCTGGCGTTTTTTGCAGTCCTCAATGGAAGCCAATGAAGAAAAAAAAAACGCCGCTAAACGCTGCTTACAAAACACTGCAAATAGAACGTTTTGTTAGCAGCTTCTCCTGCCCGACGCTGAAAGAGCCCTATGGCGTCCAGTGTGCATGGAGCTTTAATGTGAATTTAGCAGGGTGTATTATTATTATTATTATTATTATTATTATTATTATTATTTTTCAGGACTTTTATAGCCCCAACTGTTTACACAAAACTTTACAATATAAGGGTAGAGGGTAAAATTATAATACAGTTTAACACAGTAGGAATCAGTGCGAATGAGCTTGGGCATCTTCTGAACTCCTCTCTAACCTAAACCCCCGCTTTTTTGTAATTCAGTGAGCTGCGTCATTCCCATCTAATGTATTATCTCTTGCTGTCTATTCCCTACTGGGGAGATTTACCAACACTTCCTGTCCTAGAGGCGCAGCATGAAACCGGAAGAAATCTCACCAAAGTGATAGGAATTCTCTATGTAGAGAGTATATGTTCCAATTGGTTTATTTACTCTCGCCTCTATCTCTGGTGACCACTCAAAAATTTTACATTTTCCTTGACTTTTACACTTTGGTGACAGTGGTCACTCTGACAAATAGAGAGCTCAGTTCCCACAGATGGGAATAAAAATGTAACCGGGTCTCGTGCTTTCATAGTCCTGCAGCCTATCTACATATAACTGTGCAGTCCAGTAGGCACTAGAGTTGAGCGAACCCGAACTGTAAAGTTCGGGTCCGTACCGTACTTTTGGGTGTCCGTGTACCTAACCCGAACGTTTGAGAAAAACGTTCGGGTTCAGGTTCTGGGTTCTGGTATTTTATCACGCATGTTGAATAGCTGCAGGGCAGCCATTCAACAAGCATTTCACTGGTTTTCCCTAGAAGCCATCGCAGCCATGCCTACTAATGGCATGGCTGTGATTGGCCAGTGCATCATGTGACCCAGCCTCTATATGAGGCTGGAGTCACAGTGCTGCATGTCACATGCTCTCAGGTTAGTGTAGGGAGAGGATGCTGCCGGTGCTGTGAGGGACAGATTGTGAGGGACAGATTACAGATCTAATAACTAGGTAGAGATTACTACTACTGCTGTGAGGGACAGATTGCAGTGATAATAACTAGGTAGAGATTACTACTACTGCTTTGAGGGACAGATTGTAGATCTATAACATCTCATCCTGCATTACAGAACGATCTGATTACAGAACGATCTCTCATCCTGCATTACAGAACGATCTGATTACAGAACGATCTGATAATGGACTAGGTAGAGATTACTACTGCTTTGAGGGACAGATTGCAGATCTAATAACATCTCCCATTTTTCTTCCTTTTGCAGCCCTCTAGCACTTTCCAGGACTTTTTTACAGTCATTTTTGTGCCAAAAAGTTTGGGTCCCCATTGGCTTCAATGAGGTTCAGGGTCCAGGGTAAAGTTCGGATAACGTTCGGTACCGAACCCGAACGTTTCCGCGAAGTTCCGCCGAACCCAAACATCCAGGTTTTCGCTCAACTCTAGTAGGCACCAAAGTTTGCCATGATGCACAGTCCTCAGACAAGCCCCCTCTCTACCACAATTCTACAAGTCTGTTTGTGATGAAGACTGTGGATGTTCTCATGTTGTGTCAGAATAAGGCACTACAGTGGGAGCATTGGAAGCAAATTTTCTTCTAAGAGGAAAGGGTTTTCTAAGGAATTTCCAAGTGAAAATTGTCTAAAAATCAAAACATATGGCAATACAGGACTATAGTGTAGAAAAAATAACGGTATGAAATTCACTTCAACTGGCCTTTAAGCAGAGATGACGATTACATTTCTAAATACTCAATCACTAGAAGAATTTACAAATCTGAATATGAAATGCACTGATAAATCTGGAATGGTAATCAAGTAAACTTCTGGAAACCACATCAAAAATAATTTCTGGGCAACTGTTAAAATGATGGTTCAAATGTGTATTTATTGAAATTATGCCATGGTTTCTCCGTATTAAACTGCCTTTCATGTGGTTGCATGTCCAAGAACTGAACGTTGGTTTTGAAGAACGAATGTCACTGATACACAACTGGTATTTACTTGGCTGTTTGCACAGCAAGCGGATGTCTTGACAGCCTTCATGCCATTTACACGAGTTGATTGCTGTCGTTTTCATACAGCATATGGAAGTTACTTGGCAAGCCTGGCTATGAAATGTAGAGTAGGCTGATTGAGTGAACCGGAACGCAAGAAACAAGTGTATGTCATTAGTGTCTGGCCTTCAAATAAATCAACATTTCAGTGTTATAAGCGATAACCACAGGTCTTCTGTAGTACTTTCATTGCCAACGCTCTACAGAATTACTGTTTGATTAGAAGGTATCTAAATAGGTGATGTGATATGGACCTCAGATGCTTACTTTTTCTGAAGAACGCTACAGTGTCCCTCCATCTTAACCAGCTGAAACCAAGTCTAACTATAAAAAAAACCTTTCCAGTGTACCACCAAAACTATTTTTATTTTTGGATAAAGTAGAAAAGGGTAACACACCAATCTATTTTTTTTACAAAAAAATGGAGCTTTTCCTCCATTTTCTCTCAAAGAAATAATATGAAAGAAAAAATGAAGGAAAATCTCCTCTTGGTACCAGAGCAATTCCCATTAGAAGGGTCCCCCCCCCCACACTTTTAACAGTAACCTTTTTGGTTTCCGATCACCTTCTGTACTGGTGGCATTTAGCACCAAGACAATTTAGGTTTGATTTACTAAAACTGAAGAGTGCAAAATCTGGTGCAGCTGTGCATGGTAGCCAATCAGCTTCTAACTTCTGCTTGTACATCTAAGCTTTGACGAAAAAACTGGAAGCCGATTGACTTCTATTCAGAGTTGCACGAGATTTTGCACTCTACAGTTTTATTAAATGGACCCCTAAGTGACAATAAATCTATCCAGTGGAAACTGACCGCAGTAAAATCCTCAGAGAGGATCTAACTCTTTTTTATTTTTATTTTTTATTTATTTATTTTTATTTTTTTCTACTCTGTCCACGCTAAATATTAACAAATTGGCTAGAGTGACATTAACCACCTCAGTACCGGGCACAAAAACCCCCCTTCCTGTCCAGACCATTTTTCAGCTTTCAGCACTATCGCACTTTGAATGACAATTATTCAGTCATGCAACACTGTACCCATATGAAATTTGCGTCCTTTTTTTCACACAAATAGAGCTTTCTTTTGGTGGTATTTAATCACTACTGGGTTTTTTATTTTTTGTGCTATAAATAAAAAAAATGTTTGAAAGTTTTGTGAAAAAAGGCATTTCCTTTGTTTCTGTCATAAAATTTTGCAAATTAGTAATTTTTCTTTATAAAATTTGCCCAAAATTTATACTGCTACGTATCTTTTGTAAAAATAACCCAAATAAGTGTATATCATTTGGTCTTTGTGTAAGTTTTATAGAGTCTACAAGCTATGGTGTCAATCATTGAAAATTGATCACACCTGATATACTGATGGCCTATCTCATTTCTTGAGACCCTAACAAGCCAGGAAAGTACAAATACCCACCAAATTACCCCTTTTTTAAAAATTAGACAGTCCAAGGTATTTAGAAAGGGGCATGGTGATTTTTTTGAAGTTGTAATTTTTTCCCACAATTCTTTGCAAAATTAAGATTTTTTTTTTCCACAAAATTGTCATATATTAACAGGTTATTTCTCACACCCAGCATATGCATACCACAAATTACACCCCAAAACACATTCTGCTACTCCTGAGTATGGCGATATCAGTCTGAGACTTTTTCACAGCCTGGCCACATACAGAGGCTCAACATGCAGGGAGTGCCGTCAGGTATTCTAGGGACATAAATTGCACATCTAATGTCATGACGACCTATCACATTTTTCAAGGCCCTGGAGCACCAGGACATTGGAATTACCCACAAAATGTCCCCATTTTGGAAAACAAACACCCCAACGTATAATCTGAGGCATAATGAGTATTCTGAACATATTTTTTTTCCAGTAGTTTTTGGAAAATGTGGGAAAAAAATTAAAACGCATTATTTATTTTTTTTTTTTTACACAAAGGTGTCCATTTATGATATTTACAACACATAGCATGTACATAGCAAAAAATACACCCCAAAATACATTCTGCTATTCCTCCTGAGTATGGCGATGCCACATGTGTGATACTTTTACATAGCCTGGCCACATACAGAGGCCCAACATTAAACTAGCACCTTCAGGCGTTCTACGAGCATAAATTACACATCTCATTTCTTAACCACCTATTACACTTTTGAAGGTCCTGGAGCACCAGGACAATGGAATTGCCCACAAAATGACCCCATTTTGGAAAGCAAACACCCCAACATATAATCTATGTGGCATAATGAGTCCTTTGAACATTTTTTACTTTTTTTACACAAAGTTGTCCATTTATAAGATATTTCCAACACATAGCATGTACATGGCAAACATGACACCTCAAAATACATTTTGCTACTCTCCCTGAGTATGGTGATACCACATGTGTAAGACTTTTACAGGTGATGTTTACTGATAGGTGATGACGGCCACTGACAGATGATTGGCGATTGTCACTGATGGGTGACTGGCGGTGCTCACTGATGGGTGACGGGTGACGGGTGACTGGCAGTGCTCACTGCTGGATTCATGGACCGTTAAGTCTCCTAATATATTAAAAATCAGCAGCTACAGTATTTGTAGCTGCTGACTTTTAACTTTTTCTGAAGGAGCCTAGAGCTCCTCTTTAGCTCTATTCTAACAAAACTCCAGTCTTGGGACATGTGTATATATCAATAAACGGTAAATAAAAAGTTAGTATAGCGCAGATGAAAAAAATAATAAAAAGAAAGCGATAACACAATAGAACAAATTGTGCACAAAAGCACATAAAACATATAAATTGCCATAAAAAACACATCATATAACAAACAAAAGTCCAAAGTCAAGTTGAATGGTGAATACAAATGTCCTTCAAAGTATCCAAAGCAAGTAATGACCAAACACCCAGGTGTTTTTTACTGTATTAGTCACTCAGCGCTGCAATTTATATGTTTTATATATCAATAAATACATTTACAGCAGGTATGTCAGGAGGTAGCTCATTCCTCCTTTTTTTAAAGCGGTTGTCTACCCCCAAAAGTGATTTTTACCTGCAGGTAAGCCTATAATCAGGCTTACCTGTAGGTAAAAATGAATAGCTCTTAAACCTGTACGGTTTGGGAGATATTCCACTTGCAATGCAGCTGCTGACATCACGGCGTTGGACCGGCGCATAGCGCGGGAGTAACATCTCGAGGTTCTGGCCACTTACAGCGCCGGAGCCGCGAACCCGGAACAATCCTGTATGGTTTAGGAGATATTCCACTTGTAATGCAGTAGCTGACGTCACGGCGCATGGCGCCAGATCCTGATGGAAAGTCTGCTGGACGGACGGGCTCCAGCGCATGTGCGGGAGACGTCTCGCAGCTCCGGCCACTCAGTGCCAGAGCCGCGTACGAACCCGGAAGAATCCTGTACGGTTTAGGAGATATTCCACTTGCAATGCAGCCGCTGACATCACGGCGAAGGCCCGGCACATAGCGCCGGACCCTGCCAGAAAGTCCGTCGGAAGGACAGGCTCCCGCACATGCCGGGAGTGACGTCTCGCGGCTCCAGCCACAGCCACAAACTTTTCAGGTTTATTGCAGTATCCTTGAAGTAGAGATTTCCCCACACTTCCTGTCCGGTGGCCACGTTTTACCAGGACATTGAGGAATTGTAATTTTAGTCAGAAAAAAAGTCTGACAGAGGGTCACAAAGACTAGCTATCTTATCTTCCATTGTCGTCATAATGCATCCATGTGGAATATTAATATATAAATATATATATATATATATATATATATATATATATATATATATATTTTTTTTTTTTTTTATCCAGTCTCATTCGTTTTGCTGATTAAATTCGAGTTTATAATGTGTTGTCATGGAATCTTGTTTTCTTTTACAACTTTCTGTAAGTTGCTTTTCACTCCACTGAGCCTGATTACCAAAAATAAGAAAGTATAAACTCTTCAGTGTAAAGAACAGGTTGCCAGGCAACACAGGTTTTGGTTTTAGAAAAAAAGAAACTTCCAAGAAATCCACAAGGGCACCCATTGAACCATCTCATTGTTAGCACATTTTGGAATATACAGTTGAAATCTGTGAAGCATAAGGAAATGAGAACGTTGTTTTAAGAGGATTATATTTAGTGAATGTTTCCGAGTTTGAAAGGTGTTTTTTTTATTTGTTGCATGCAAATGTAAACGATTAGGCGGAGGAATTGCCAGATCTGAATGAACCGATCCGTCAAGGCAAAGTATGCGAGGGTGCTGTGAATGGAATTATGCCATCTTGTGTAGTAAGTTTGGCACTTTAGGCTGCATTCACATTTCAGCGTATGGAATCACGGGCAGATTTGCCGCAAATCTGCCCGCGATTTGACAACGCCGATATGTGAATGGCAAAACGCGGGACGCATATTTGAGATGCCATTCGTTTGAATGACAGCTCAAAACATGGTGCGGGTCTGCCGCAATTGTCCGGCGATAAAGCGTGCTGCAATTGCGCCAACACGCATTGCGGGACGCATGTTGTCCCAAAGTAGCTCCTGAACTATTTTTGGGCGACATGCGTCACTCGATGCACGTTGCCGCAATTGCAGCACGCTTTATCACCCAACAATCGCGCCGCATCTCAAATATGCATCCCGCGTTTTTCCATTCACCTATCAGCGCTGTCAAATCGCGGGCAGATTCATGGCAAATCTACCTGTGCTTCAATATGTTGAAATGTGAATGCAGCCTAACTCGCTATAAAACATTGGTATTTTATAGAAATGTAACACTGGTAGGATATTTGGTGTTAAGAACAGTGACATTGGTTCATAATTGGTAAGAAGTGTCATGCAGAATATCGTAACAGTGAGCTGCTTCTCATTGGCCAGTTATCACTGATGCTTTTTCTGAAGGACTTCCATATGTTAAGGAGCACTTTGTTTAGAGCAAAACTTGTCATTAACATCTTTGCCATTCTGAAGCTTCCCTCCAACCACTTTGCATATTATTTTATATATACTGTGATTCTATACTTGCCAAATATGCTGCAGAAATCTCTCTATGAAGTCTGGCTGCAGCCATTTTAGCTGTGGGCAGCTGAAGCTGTTGCTTGTACACTTCCTGGATTTACGCAGAAGGCACACCTCCAGCTCTGCAGCCCTCCTGCTCTCATTGACCCTCTTATGACTCCTCCCCCCTCCCTTCCTAGCAAACTCTCAGGCAGGGTTCACACCTATGCAAATTGAATGCGGGTTTCCCCGCACCCAATTCGCATAGCAGGAGATTGTGACCGGCTTTCTATATAGCCAGTTCACACATGACCGCAGCGGTTTGCACAAAGACGATGTGCGTCTTCAGGATAGCAAAGTCATGGAGATTCCTGTTCACCCCACTCCCAAGGATACATTTCACGTTCTCAACGATGATGATAAATGAGAAAATGTCGGCCACTTCACAACATAAGATTTCCCTAAAATACTAGGGACCCTTGGATATGCTACCGTTCAGGAGAACAATGACTGACTAAAGGACTCGCAGGATGGTGACAGAGATAGGAAGCATCTCCTTGTTTACCTTTCCCTATTTTTTTTTTTTTTTTCTTTTTCTGGTCTCCCCTAATCTTTCCTCTAGTTTTTCCCTTGTGTCTATGGTATTTGCCTATATGGGCTACAGTATTTAATTGGCATTGTAAGCCCGGGTTCAAATTGATGTGGTGCGGGACACCTGTGCAAATTACATGCAGTGTCTCTGGGTTGCGATTTGAGCCATGAATTTGTATGGCTCAAATTGCACCAAACTTGTGCAGGACCCCTGTTTTTATCAGCACCAGAATTGGATTGCATGGGTGTATACCAGTGGTTCTCAACTCCGGTCCTCAGGACCCACCAACAGGCCAGATTTTAAGTATTACCTTAGGGAGATGCAGACTAGAACACTGCAATCACTGAGCAGCAAATGATATCACCTGTGATGTATTTCAGTTATCCTGCAAACCTGGCCTGTTGCGGGGTCCCGAGGACCGGAGTTGAGAACCACTGGTGTATACAGTCAGACTGCATTTTGCAAGTCGATTTTTGGGGTGTCATTAAAAAATTAACATACACTCCGCAATCAGTTGGCATGTGCAGGCTGCGAGTTTTATGCAGTCCAAAATCTACAGCAAAGTCACTGGGAATTCACACCGCTTCTAGTGTGAACAAAGGCTAAAGGTCATTGCAAGCTTTTTCACATCAGGGTTCCCATTATTTTCACCCTTTTACCATTCCACCTTCTCTCAGGTACATGAGCAAAGGTTTGCAATTGTGATTGAGTCCTGACCCAGAGTAAGTGTTGCATGATCATGTTGGAAGCCTTTGTGTTCTTTTGTTTAGAAGATATGGTTCATAAGCATACACAAGTTTTGTATTCTGTATGAATGTTTCATAAACTAATAAAAATGATTGGAAATGAGAGTAAAAGAAAAACACAAATTTTGAGTTGTCCCCAGAAAACGAATCGTGGCGAAATCCTCCAATGGTTGTTCTGGGGGGGTGAACTTCCTTTTATTTGCAGGAATTTCCTCTCACTTCCAGTTTGACTATTGGATGGGAAGTGAAGGTAAACATTCCCAATGGGGCACAGATGACAAACAAAATTCGACTGGAGTTCTAACTTGAGATGGGAAGGCCTGGAAAAAAAGCAGTAAAATTTGTGCAAAAAAAGAAAATTCCCTTTTTCAAAGCCATTTATTCTGGAGAAATTGGAAAAAATTTTTACAGTGATAAATAATATATCTATGGCATGGTATTCAAACTCTATAACACGAAGACCTTAATGAAAGATTTCTTAGACTTTATGTAAAGTCTTAAATTATTGTAAGTTCTCTTAGCTAAAGACTAGCAAGTCCTGGAATACGGCTCAAGTAACACTGTACTTCTCAATGCCATTCTCAAACAAGAGAAATATGTATTTCTGCCACTAGATGGCACTGCATTGGAAAGGCTGCAGTTTAGTTTGCTATATATTTGACACTATATACAGTGTCACTGTTTTTAATGAAATTCTTTGTTTGTACACATGGGTGGGCCACTGTCTCTATAGTTGAACCCGCACCATGCATAAATTTATGTAATTGAATAAAGTGCTTGTTTTAATCTAGTATTGTGTAGTTTTTCAGGGAAGGGGTTAAACCAGCACCTACAAAGTCCCAATTCTTTCTTCCCTTTTTTCATTGTTCCTACTGGGATGTGGTGCTGGTATTACTCTGTCACACTCAATATTTGTTTCATTGAAATCCTGAAAACATGACCTGTTGGTGTGCCTTGAGGACTGGGTTGGGAAACACTGCAGTAGATGATAGTTTCTGCCTTCTCAGGCCTTATTTGACAGGTAAGAGGGTGAATTATTTGACAGGTAAGAGGGTGAATTTGTCTGCAAATTAGTTTACCTTTATAACCTTTAAATTATTCCTATTACTGTTCTCCATCACAGAATAATGGTCAGATTCAGGGCAGAGGAGGGATCTGGGGTCCTGTAGACCGCAGATCTCTCCTTAGAGTACCGGCCACTTGCCTATTGCTGTCATAAGGATATTTACAACCCTTGTGACAGCAATAAAAGTGACAAAATAAAAATGTAAAGCAACAGTGTAAAAAAAAAAAAAAAGTAAAGTGCTCCCTTACCCTAAGCAAAGGCAAATGCATGCGTTGGTCTTGCATGAACTCAAACAGTGATCGTCCCACCCAGGTGAGGTATCTCCACCAACGACAGATCATAGGCAATAATTCTAGCACCAGGCCTCCTCTGTAAATCTCTAAAGTGGTAACCTGTAAAGGCTTTGAAAGCGTCGCCTATGGATAGTAAAATGTATGTCGTTTGTCAACGGTGCATGAGCATGTGCAGGTTTAAAGTGTGACATGTTTCGTATCTGTTTACTCGGGAGTAACATCTTTTATATTTTACAAAAAAATTGGGTTATGTATTGTATTGTATTTATGCAATAAAATCCAAGGTGTATTTTTTCAAAAAAAATTGCGTTCGAAAAACCTCTGTGCAAATACAAAAAATTGCAAAACCCACCAAATTATTTTCTAGGACCTCTGCTTTAAAAAAAAAAAAGTATATTATGTTTGGGGGTTCAAAGTCATTTTTTAGAAAATAATACGGATTGTTACAAGTAAATAAAGTGCCTGAAAAGGCCTGCTCTGGAAGTGGGGTAGAGCTCCTCTTTATAAATTGTATTACTTCATACCCATATGGCTAGTTTGGTAATATGATGGTGTGCACTGTTTTAGTACAATTACTTTTTTACGTTTTTTCTTTCCTGCCCTAGGAATTAAAATCCCATCTCGGATCTATTTAACAGTTCCACATTTAAAATGTGATAAGTGGCTTACAGAATCTAATTTACTGTTCATAAATAAATGATGCCTGTTTTGTTGTTTTTGTTTTTCTTCTTTTTGTTTTTTTTGAACAATTGAAGAGGAAGTAGAATGAGGGCACATTCACTGTTTATTTCCCTGAGCCGTTCTAATGGTGCACTTTAATAAACTAATAGGATACTTATTCCCTCCGTAAATATGGGGTTTTCTCAAAATTCAAATTTTGCAATTAGGTGAGTATAGATATATTAAATAATGTTGTTCTTGTATAAGACTAAAGGTATTTTTAATTTGTACTCGTCCCTGTTCTGCTTTAAATGCCGCTTTATTCATTGACACACCTTACACCCAGTCTGTCCTCACAGTATGGTCACCTGCTCCCTTGGCACCATATACAGGCAGCTTAACTCTTCAGTAAGACACAGAAGTTGAATCCAACACAATTTCACATCAGCTCATTGCAGTACAGAGGAAGTTTTTCTAGTATCTTGAAGTCTAAGATGACAACTTTCCTAAGCCCTTTCTATGTAAAGTATTAACCCCGACTAAGGGATTATGGAAGAGACTAGACATGTGAAGAATGGAAAAATGTGTTTAGTTTTGGAAAGATTCATTATGTTACTAATCTTGTTTAGTTGATTTGTTTTGGAATTCGTTTTGTTTAATTTTGTTTTTGTTAATTTTCCAACCCATTCCAAATTTTCGGAATGATTCCAATTTGGATCGGTTGAAAAATTATTGACGGATTTAAATTCAGGGTGAAGAATAGCTGGTTGTTAAGCAGCGGGCTGGGAAGCCGACCGCCGCGTTCTTAACAAATGATGACTCAGCTGTCAGCGGGGTTTCCCACTGACAGCTGAAATGTAAACAAAAAAAGGTTGGCAATGAAAAACGCGGGGAAAAAACTGCGTGCCCCCCCTCAATCAATACCAGGCCCTTCGGGTCTGGTATGGATTTTATGGGGAACCCCACTCCAAAATGTAAAAAAAAAATGGTGTGGGGTCCCCTCCAGATTCTGTACCACACCCTTCTCTGAGCATGTAGGCCAGGAAAGGAGGGGGACAAGTGAGCGCCCCCCCCTCAAATATACCAAGCCACATACCCTCAGTCTCCCCCCGGCCCCCCAAACATCTTGTCCCCATGTGTTGAGGAAAAGGGCCTCTTCCACGCAACCAGTGGCGGCTGGTGTTTTTTTTTGGGGGGGGGCAGGAAACCACAACCACCGCTGGTCGGTCGGCTGCATCTCAGAACCCCCCACCGCACTTCCCCTATCGGTTTGCAGGCGGGTGGTGGGTTGCAGGCTTCGGCAGTTTGTGGCCTCCAGCGGGCAACGGGCTTCTATGGCGGGTGGGCAGTCTCCTGTGTATCACCACCCTTCTTTTCCTAGCTGTCCAATAGAATCGCCTGTCCTTTCAGCAGGTGACAGGTTTCAGGCCCGCTTCCTGATTAGCTGGCAGGAGGATCAGTGTGGGGATAGTGAGTATTCATTCGCTATCTCGCACAATTGGGTGGGATTGGGGCGCAGAGCACTGCTCTGCGCCCTGAGCCCATCCCTTTTTGATGCCTATTAGAACCTCAGGCTCTAATCACGTGCTTCAAAAATCCATAGACTGGCGCCATAACTGCCCACAACCGTGGTCCGGTGGTTGCTATTGGGGGCACTCCCAAGCCATGCTCTGTCTGTCCATTCACATACAACACATGACTCTGCCCCGCCCTCTCCTTATTGCCTCATGGGCCTTGATTGACAGCAGCTAGATCCAATGGCTCCTGCTGCTGTTTTAAGCTAGTGAGGGACGAGAAACCAGGGAGAGGCACTGCTCTCATGCACACTGGTGGATCAAGATGGGGTTCCGGTAAATTTAACGGGAGGGATGCTGCACCCAGAAGGTTTTTTACCTTAATGCATAGCGTGCATTAGGGCCGGTTCATACCTAGGCGATTTGCGATCTTGTGTTGCCTCAAATCGCTTGATATCAGAAATCCCATTGAAATGAATGGGAGACATATTAATATACGCTGCTCAAGTCACTCCAACTAAAGGGCAGCTTCTGAAAAGATTCCTGTACTCTTTCAAGGCGACTTCTAGGCAATTTGGGCCCATAGAATTCAATGGAAGTCGCTTCCAAGTCGGATCACTGTCTAATAAAGAAGCGACTTTACAGGAAAAAAGAAAATAATTTAAGGCAACCCCCCTCCCTCTCTTCTCGGATTGGCCACAGGCAAAGTCACCTGGCATGGAGGTCGCGTTGTAAGTCGCGTTGAAGTCGTATTCAAATCGTCTAGCAAAGTCGCCTCCTGAAGTCGGATCGCCTAGGTGTGAACTAGCCCTTACGGTAAAAACCTTGACCCTTTAGAACCACTTTAAAGGCTAAGTCCACCAAAAAAATTATAAAAATGATCAATGCACATATATTTGCTGAAAAAAAAAATGCATTTATTATTTTTTTGCATTGCAACTGTGGTTTGTGGAACAATGCCAGGCTCCTGCAGACTCTTCTTTCAACTCCCTGTCTGTACATGTCTGTATGCTGTCACGGAATGTGACCATTTGCACCATGTTGCATCCATAGTACAGGTATAGCATGGTGCCAAAGGAACACTTGGCCTTTAAGATGCTGTTCACCCCCTTATTCATGCAGGAAAAGTTATTTTCCTTAGGATCCCGTAAGAGCAAGAAGCAGTAAAAAAATGCCATAATAAACCTAGATTACACATGAATTCGTGTCTGTGCATGTCCTTGGTTTTATTTGTCTAGTTTGCTCTGAAGTTCAGTCCTGAAGAATCCAATAAGATAGGAAGCAATGGCTTTTTCCATCAGTCCTAGAAATACACATGAATGCACTAGAAGTTGCGTAGGTACGGCGGGTGCGTGCTGTAGAATAACCTTCAAATTCACTATTCTCAGCAAAGAAGAAAGATTTTTCTATTAGAAGCTGGTTTGCTGCTAAAGAATCAGTGGTAAACGGAGAGGCAAAGTGCATACGTTTTTGCTTCAGAAGTTGTGAACACAATGTCCCTTTGCTGCCAAATGGGCTTGCAGCACGTTTATTAAACTGCCCTTACTTCCTTACCACAAAATTGAAATGGACGTGTAGTAGCTCACTGTGTAATGATGAAAAATCTCTTTCCGCCGTTGAGCTCCTAAAAACCTGCTGTTTTTGATGGGATATTAAGTTCTTCTGTTTTTCCTGACATGCTGTGGTAGACGTTCATGCTGATCTGTGTTTGTTTATGTCTGACCAGTCAAACCCCCTGCGTCGATCCTTCACATTAATAATTACAGTACATGTATACTGGCGCCGCGAAAAAGTAACATTTCTGAGAAATCTGTCAGCTTTTCATCTATGGGATGTACAGTATGTCGGTGTACTGCATTTGATGTTTTGCATAACTGGCAGAATCATGCGGCGCAGCTGACTAACGAGATATTAATTTATAAATTTGAGGTGAACCTGTGGTCGATATACGAGGTACAAGTCTAAGTTGGAAAATGCTAGTTTGCAAAACACTTCATTAAAAGTGCCATTTTCCAAACATGAAAGTGCATATTTCACCCTGGCATTCCCTGTGTATATTTGGATGAACGTCTTGCTCAACACCTGTGGCTGCCGGGATCCTGATTTTCTGAAGGGTCCTAAATCAGAAGTTTTATGAAAAACTCAGGGTAGACTAAACTGAACAAATACTTTAACTGATATAGATATGTATATATTATTTTTTTTGCCTAAGGGTTCATACACACGGACGTTTTTTGACGCCGGCGTTTTCTGGCGTTTTTTGCAGCTCTCCATGTTAGTCAATGGCCCCATAAAAACGTTGGCGTTTTTGAGCTGTAGATGGCGTCTGTGTTAGTGAGCTGAAAGTAGAACCCACGGCCATCGCGTTCTGAGACTGTAACGTTTTGGTGTTTTTTTTTTTTACGCCGACGCCGCAAAATGCCAACAACGCCAACAAACGCCAACTAATATTATGCTGACGTTTTCCGGCGTTTTTTGACGGCAACATTTTTAGGTTGAAAAATAGCAGAGGGATGATTTTTTTTAAAAAAACGCCTACTGACGCTGACTCTCACTAACGCCGATGCATAATGCCGAAAAACGCCGATTTTTTTTATTTTTTTTTATTTTTTTTTTTTTTTTTTCCCCTTGACGTCGGGCCCGACGTTTTGTTTATTTTTAAAGATACGCCCGTGTGTATGAGGCATAAAAGTTGCCCTTTAACCACTTCAGCCCCGGAAGGATTTCCCAGTTTAGGACTAGAGCACTTTTTGCGATTCGTCACTGCGTCGATTTAACTGCGCTGTCGCGCAACGTTGTACCGTAACTAAATTTCTGTCCTTCCCAGCCCCCCCCCCCCCAACAAATAGAGCTTTCTTTTGGTGGTATTTAATCACCTCTGCATCATCTGATCACCGCTATAAACAAAAGAAGAGCGACAATTTTGCAAAAACAATATTTCTATCTTTTTGCTATAATACATGTCCAAAAAAAAAAAATAAACACTTTTTTTTATATATTCTTCCTCATATTTTTAGTGAAAAAAAAAAATCACAATTGCCGTTGATTGGTTTGCGCAAAAGTTGCCACATTTACGAATGATGAGAATTTATGGAGTGTTTATTTTTTTTATATTTTACTAGTAATGGCGGAGATTTGCGCTTCTTATTGGGACTGCGATATTGCAGCGGTTGTGTTGGACAATTTGGCAGCTATGCAGCGATCAGTGCTATGAAAATGCATTGATTACTGTATAAATGTCACTGGTAAGGAAGGGGTTAACCTGCAGGGGGTGCTCTAAGGGGATAACTGTGTTCCCTCAGTGTGTTCTAACTGTATGGAGGCTGGGCTGGCTGGGGGAGTGATCACGACTCCCATACACATGGAGCCTGTGATCACATCCCTTCCCCCTCTGTCAGAACGGAGATCCGTGTTTACATACATGGACCCCCTTTCTGTCACTTTGAGGGGGGGGTGATCGCGGGTGACAGGTGGACATCGAGTCCGCCGTACCAGCTCCCTGGCCCCCCTGGAACACAGTGAGCGTGCGAGCGTGCCCTCACAATACTTGTTCTCGCGGCTGCTGTCAGGTGATGGTGTTTCCTGATAACGAGCCAAGTTGCCGCCGTCAAAGTAATTCATCACATACTAGCACATTATGTGACACTTAACTGCAAGCGTAGCCCGCGTCCTTCCCGCTGCAGGCCGCATCCATCTTCGCCAGTCTTCCTTCCGAGGCTGCGGACTCTGGCTCCGTGACTGGCCAGAACCGCGTGATGTCACTCAGCACACGCTCCTGAAGAAACGGCACGGGCGGCCGTTCCTTCAGAGAGCATGCGCTGATGACCTTAGCACAGTATACATTAAATATCTCCTAAACGGCACACGTTCAGGAGAGATTTACAGTACCTATAGGTAAGCCTTATTCTAGGCTCAAATCATACAGGATTTAGAATTTGTGAAAGAAATGTTTAAACTACCAGGTCCAGCAGGTTGATGACCGTGTAACCTTTAACCACATGCTGACCAGGCTTTTTCTGACACTTTTGTTTTGCAAGTTTAACCATTTCCTGCCCACAATACGTCATATGACATCCTATGTTTTTAGTGGGATATCTGAATGATGACTCCCCCCTCCCCTTTCCCACCCCCCTCTGGTGCTTCTACCAGCTTGCCCGTGCGATCGGCAAGCCGGAGAAGGAATCCGCCAGCGGCGGAAATTAACCATAGAGAATGGCGCGGACCAGATTGTTCCCGGCAGTCTCTATGACCTTCGGAAGCCGGGCACAGCGTTATGACGTCACGTCCTGCCCCTGCAGTTGTAAACACTGCCGTGTATTTGGCTGGAAAGAGTTGGTGTTTTTCTTTCTTCTTCTTCTTTTTTTTTTCTTTTTTTTTCTTTTTTTTTTTTTTTTTTTTTATCTAAGGCTTTCCCTGATCTCTCCATAAAGAGGACCTGTCATGCCCTATTCCTTTTACAAGGGATGTATACATATCTGTAATGGGAATAAAAGTGATTAAAAAATATTTTTTAAGGTGCCCCCATACATGCATCGTGCCCACATAGGTAAACTGCATTCAATCCACACATGAGGAAAGAATGTTAGAGAGCAACAATTGTATCCCATCTCTGTAACTCTGTAAATTTTTAAAGTGTTGCCTTTGGAGATTTTTAAGTACCGAAGTTTGGCGCCATTCCACGAGTGTGCGCATTTTTAAAGCGTAGCATGTTGGGCATCTATTTACTGGGTGTAACATCTTTCACATTATACAAAAAATTGTATAACTTTTAGTGTTTTGTTTTCCAATTCCTTTAAACTTTTTTTTTCCCAAGAAAGACGTTTGAAAAATTGCTGCGCAAATACTGTATAACATAAAAAGTTTCAACGACCGCCATTTTATTCCCTAGGGTCTCTGCTAAAAAAAATATATAATGTTTGGGGATACTGAGTAATTTTCTAGCAAAAAAAAAAAGATTTTTGCGTATGTAGGAGCAGAGTGCCAGGATTGTCCAGTATGGAAGTGGTTACATTTTTTTTTTTTTTTGCTAGAAAATTACTTATAACCCCCAAACATCATACACACACACACAACGCGTGTGAGCACCTTACCGCGGTTTGAAGCCATGAATTTTTA